>JACBKR010003852.1:0-27120 GCA_014218235.1 Colocasia esculenta
GCGCACTTGGTGTTGGCAGGTAGGTGGAACTCACGACCTACCAGGCCTTGTATGCACAGGTCCAGAGGTCCGGCGTGATTTAAGATGAGAGGAATCTCTAATAGCCGTTTGGATCATATAGATCCCTAAGGGTACATAGGTATTAGGGTACAACCGGCTCTCGACCATGTGGGAATCCATGATCAGAGGAGACTTGCGGAGGCCTTGTGCAAGAGTTCACTAGTCCGGCGAAAGGATATCCGACGGAGAGTTCACCATAAGCCAAGAAAAGTCTGTCAATAAAACAGGTGCTCGATGTTCTAGAGGAATTCTAGGACAGTGGAGCGTCGATATCGGTATTATAAACAATTCAAGAAACGAATACAAGTCCTCAAAATAGGGCAATTAATGTACTTTATTTCAATAAATTACCAGGCACATTATGAGATTTTCTGCAATATTTCAGCCATAAATGGATGGTTCAAGTGCACGAGAAAAATCATAGATAGAAATAAGTCGTGAACATGTATTTTAAATCATTCAATATAGCACCATTTTTAAGTAGGATTATTTAGAAAGCAACAAAATATTTTTCATGGGTTTTTCACCAAAATCTCTGTGAAGCGACATAGCCCAATGATGATTGCGACAGGGTAGGCAGATTGCGACATGGGTACTGTCGCTACGGCCTGGTGAACGCGACAGGCTCTTGTACGGGTCGACAGGGCTTGCAAATTGGTACTGAGAACGCGACGATCTTACTGTCGCCTTCTTGGTCGCGACAGGGAGGTTGTCGCAATCAGGCACCAGAAAGCGACATGTCGAGGCGTCGCCTTTTGGTTGTTTGCGCCTGACTCTGACAGGAGTCAGACCAGACATTGGATTGCGGACCAAGGATTTAAATTTTGATACAGGGTCGTTTAGAAAATCATAACTAATTATTAGTCAACGAAAAGTCATGAAACCAGTTGCAGATTAACTAGACATGTAAGGGTACTTCCAGTAAATCGGAATCTGAGAGAGAGCATGGTTTGAACATGGTTTGAGCATGAACAAACACGAGTAACACAGAACATGACATAGAGAGCAAGACTGATTTAATTCGAGCAACATGCTCAATGAAATTTAGGATTTTTAGGGGCAAATGATCCTAAAAACATGAAGTATCTACAGTAAAACTTTCGTAGTATGGGATCAAGTATACATAGAGATTTGAATTAAACATGACACCTCGGGGTTATCATGTTTGTAGTCTTCAAAAATTAAGAACAAAAGATAGGATGGATGAAAAATATGAAACTTGGGGGGTCGTTCAAGAGGGTAGGAAGAACCTACAGAAAAAGTTTCATGGTTTATGCTTGTGAGAATGCCTACCTTGACTCGATTTCCTCTTCTAGGGCTAGAACTTGATGAACGGGTTGAGAGCTTGAAAGGTTCTTCTTCCCACGAAATCTCCTCCTCCTTGGCCTCTCCTCCTGGTCCAAGAATCCCTTGGCACGAGCTTGGGTCGGCCAAGAGGGTTTAAGAGGTGTATTTACGTAAACACAAGTTCCTGTTCCTACTACTACTCAAATTCCTCTTAATTCCGAGATTTCCTAACTCCACCTTCCTCTCTTGCTTTCCAATCTCCATTGGGTTAGGATAGTATCTAAATTCGTGCTAGACTATATGGGGTAGGTTTAGGAATCCAATTCCTACTCTAATTGACACTTTTATTGCTTTAATAACTCCTTTCTAATTATGAGATAATAAACTCCGAATTTAGGGTATTCTCTTATTATTTCTCTTTGTAAATTCATATTTTAACCCATTAAATTCTAGAGGGTCCATTAAGCAAAGCCATTACTCTTTTCCATTTAATGGGTTTATATTAATACTCTTTTCGTTTAAATATCCATTTAGCTAGGTTTTAATTCTTTATTTAAATTTTTATTTTTATTAAAAATTCAGGTTGCTACAGAATATTTTCTGCAAGGTTTCGATTTTCAAATCTAGTTAATCGTAGAAGATAGTGATTACGTTATCCTAAATACAAAGGATAAATGGACAGACGACGACAAAAAGAAGATCTCTCTCAACTGTAAAGCCAAGAGCATTCTGTGTTGTGCTCTCAGTAAAAAGGAGTTCAAGTATATCTGCCTGCAAATCCACAATGGAGATGTGGGAGAAACTAAGAATCACCTATGAAGGCACGGACAAAGTTAAAGAAACCAGAATAGACATTCTGGTAACTCAATATGAGAGGTTTCAAATGCTGCCAAGCGAATCAATAACCCAGATGTTCAGCAGATTCACAGATATAACAAATGGGTTAGCTGGTCTGGGAAGAAGTATGAGAATCGAGACATGGTCAAAAAAATTCTCAGATCTCTTCCATCCTCCTGGACCCCTAAGGTAACAGTAATAGAGGAAGCAAACGATCTGAAACTAATGTCTTTGGAAAAACTCATTGGGTCCCTTATGGCCATGAGATCAACATGAAAGGTTAGGAGAGTCCTCAAGTAGAAAGAAGCACACCAACCCTCTCAAAGTAGTAGAAGGCAACTCTGAGGAGCAATCTAAAGATGATGCCAACAGTGAAGACAGTGAAGACGAAGAAGCTATGCTGTCTAGAAGACTTCAGAGAATTCTGGCAAAAAAGAAAGACTTCAGTCTGGTAGAAAATACTTCAAGAACAAGGAGCTTAAGAAGCCAGAAGGAAAGACTTTAAGAAAGTTGAGCCCATCTGCTACGAATGTAAGAAACCAGGACACCTCAAGGCAGAGTGTCCCAAGCTAAAGAAATCCGAATTCAGGAAGAAGGACAATTCAAGAAAATTCAGAAAATATAAGAAAGTCATGGCAGCTGCTTGGGACAACAGCAGTGACTCAGACAACGAGTCAAACTCAAGCAGTAAGAAGAAGAAGCCAATCTGCTTTCATGGCCAACATAGATGAAAAGGTAATTTGATTCATCCTTTGATTCATGCAATGATTCAGATTCTGATAATCTAGAAGAAGCATTCAACGAACTTTATAATAAATATAAGGAAGTTTCTAAACTACTAAAAGCTAGTAAGAAAAATGTTGCTTGCTTAGAAAATACTAACTCAGATTTAAAATTAGAAAATGAACAATTAGAGAAGCAAGTTAATGAACTTAAAAGAAGAAATGAGTTGCTGGGTGAAGATTTAAAAGGCAAGAATAAACAAATAGTTAATCTAGAAAAACAAGAGAGTTCAGACGAACTAAAAACAGAAATTAAAAGATTAACTGAAGAAAATGAAAAACTATCTAGCACATTAGAAAAGTTTACTAATGGTAAAACAAACTTAATATTGAAAGGTGCTAGACGGTCAGGTAAAAAGAAGCATGGGTTAGGTTATACACCCCCAGATAATGAAGACACAATAGTATACCCTAAAACATATCCAACTCCAAAGTTTATATCTGAACAAGACACAAGGTATAAAGTAAACTTTAAATATTTTGAAAAAGTAACTAAAACTACATGCTGCAGTCACTGTAACAAACTAGGTCACAATAAGAAAACTTGTCCAACTAGACATAAAAAATGGATAATAAAAGGAGAAAATACTGTTACTAACCAACCAGTACCCAAAAGAACTTGGGTACCTAAAGCTTGGTTTTTATTTTAGGAGAACCTTCGAGCATCCAAATGGTATTTGGACAGTGGGTGCTCAAGACATATGTCAGGGAATAAAAAGTTGTTTCTCACCTCAAAGCTGAAGAAGGAACAGTCACCTATGGAGACAATGGAAAAGGGACTGTCATTGGTAGTGGTTCAGTAAACAGCAAAGGAAAAATAGTAATTGATGATGTGCTGTGCGTTAAAGGATTAAAGCACAACCTTATCAGTATCAGCCAGTTGTGTGACAAAGGACATCAAATCAGATTCCAAGAATCCAAGTGCAGTATCATGAAGGATGGAGCAGTCATCTTTGAAGCAAACAGAGAAAAGAACTTGTACGTGCTATATCTTGAAGAACTAAGGAGCAAGATATCTGTTTAACTGCCAGCAAAGAACAGTCCACTGAGCTATGGCACAGAAGATTGGGCCACTGCAGTTTTGATGGTATAAGGAAGCTATTCAAGAAAGGCTTGGTGGAAGGTCTGCCAAAAGTCAGCACTAGAATGGATGGAGTTTGCAGACCATGTGCTAAAGCAAAACATGCTAAAATCTCCTTCAAGTCAAAGACTGTGGTAACTACCTCTAAACCCTTAGAGCTCCTTCATATGGACCTATTTGGGCCAATGAGGACCACAAGCCTTGGAGGAAAGAATTTTGGATTTGTCATAGTAGATGATTATTCCAGATACATATGGGTCTCATTCTTGGAGCATAAAGATGATACCTTTGATAGCTTTGTGAGCTTCAGCAGAAAGGTACAAAAAGATAAGAAATATTGCATTGTTGGAATTCGATCAGATCATGGAGGAGAGTTCCAGAATGAGAAGTTTGCATGATTTTGTGATGATCAAGGAATAGAGCACAATTTCTCAGCACCAAGGACACCTCAACAAAATGGAGTTGCTGAAAGAAAGAATAGAACTCTTTTGGACATGGCAAGAACCATGCTGTCAGAATATGATTTACCAAGGTATTTCTGGGCTGAAGCAGTGAACACAGCAAGGTACATCATAAATAGAGTAATGATCAGGCCCATACTGAAGAAAACAACATATGAGTTATATAAAGGGAAAAAGCTGAAGATTAGTCACTTCAGAACTTTTGGATGTCCATGCTTTATTCACAACAACGACAAAAAAGACATTGGTAAGTTAGATGCCAAGTCAGATGAAGGCATCTTCATGGGGTATGCTTCTAAACCTAAAGGCTATAGAGCATTTAATAAGCGTACACTATTGATTGAACAAACAAACACATTATCTTTGATGAGACTAACCCCTCCTTGAAAAACGAAGAAAATAATGATAATGATGCAGAAGAACTATCTGAAAAGTTAAAGAAACATCATTTGAGGACAACAAAGATCCACCTCTGGAAGATATGCAAAAAAGGATATCGAACATGAAAATCTTCCAAAGGAGTGGAGACACAAGAAAGATCACCCCCTTGAGAACATCATTGGTGATCCATCTGCAGGGGTAAGAACAAAAGGTAATGTAATCCCTTGTGATTATCTAGCATTTGTTTCTCAAATAGAGCCTAGGACAGTCAATGAAGCTCTTACTGATGAATCTTGGATTATAGCCATGCAAGATGAACTTAATCAGTTCAAGAGAAACCAAGTATGGTCACTTGTTCCTAGACCATCAGATCATCTAGTGATCGGCACCAAATGAGTGTTCAGAATCAAACTAGATGAAACTGGTGTGATCCTAAGAAACAAGGCCAGATGGTAGCTCAAGGCTATTCACAAGAGGAAGGCATAGATTTCGATGAAACCTATGCACCTGTAGCTAGACTTGAGGCTATTAGAATTCTGCTTACATATGCATCCACATTAGATTTGAAATTATTTCAAATGGATGTTAAGTCAGCATTTTTGAATGGTTTTATTAAGGAGGAAGTTATGTAGAACAACCTCCAGGTTTTGATGATACTGATTTTCTGGATCACGTTTTTAAATTACACAAAGCATTATATGGTTTAAAACAAGCACTTAGAGCCTGGTATGAAAGACTTAGCTCTTTTCTGTTAAACCGTGGTTTCATTAGAGGTCAAGTAGATAGTACACTATTTATCAAGTCCAAGGTCAAACATATACTACTTGTGCAAATTTATGTAGATGACATAATTTTTGGGTCTACTGATGAATCTCTTTGCGAGTACTTTGAAAAACTTATGCAGGGAGAGTTCGAGATGAGCATGATGGGAGAGCTAAACTACTTCCTTGGATTGCAAATCAAGCAAGGAAAGGATGGCACCCACATCTGTCAAGCCAAATACGTCAAGGAACTTTTAAAGAAATTTGGATTTGAAGGAGCAAAGCCACTGTCAACACCGATGAGTACATCTACGAGAATGAACAATGATCAAGATAGTAAGAAAGTAGATCAAAAGATCTACAGAGGTATGATAGGCTCATTGCTTTATCTAACAGCAAGTAGACCAGACATTATGTTAGTCTATGCATGTAAGGTCTCGGGTTCTTATTGGATCCTTATTGGGTCTATAGAGGTCCTGTGTAGTTGACGGCCAGGGCTTGCTGTGAGTCTGAGTGCGTCCAGCGATGTGGACGTCTAAGGATGAACTCAGCGGCAGGGGATATGGACGTCAGTCTGTAGGCGGTTCAGTAGGCGGCCAGTGATGTTGACGTTGACTAGTCGGGCCTGTTGAAGTAGGGTAGCCCGAGAGCAGAACCTCCTTTCTCATTTCCTCTCCTTCTCTCCACCTTGCCTTTCTTGATTCCTGCAGCTTCTGTTGGGTGATTTGAGCTCGTGGGAAGCCCCTGGATCGTGTGGCGTTGCTTGATCGGGCGGGAAACGCGAGGTTTTGGCGTGATTCGCGCGGAGTCTTCTGGGAGATCCGACGCGATTGGTGGCTGTTTGGGGATTCTTAAGGCGTTCTGAGGTAGTGACTTAACCCTATAACCCTCCCCAGCAAACTAGCATGCCAATTAAGTGAATTGGAATGCAATTTATGGTTTAGGGTTGGGTTGTATCATGCCGGGACTTTGGGTGAATTAGACAATCTAAGTGTTAGAATGTTTAGTTTGATGTTCTGGTAGTGTAGATTGATGAGAGGAAGTGTTTCCCTCCATCAGTCTGAGTTTGGTTGAGTGGTCTGCCCATTGGGACTGATTCGGTTCAGTTCTGGGTATGGGGACTGAAGATATCAACGTCCACATCGGTTGACGTTGAGATCTTCAGGGGTGATTTAAACGACAAGGTCGATTGCCGTTTAGTTATTGTTGACGGCATATGGGTTGCCGTTTACTCTTATTGGCGGCAATCGATGTGGCCGTTAATCTTCTATGTCCCAGCAGACTTAAGTTGTGTGATTAGAGGTGATTGACATGTGATGTCCGCCCTAATAGCACAAGTGGGCCAGGCTTAGAGTGTGACTCCGCCTGTGCATAGGAGTAGTTGTTTGTGGCACGAGGTGTTTACTTACTGTACGGTTTCAGACGTTGAGTGTGTTCCGTCTGTTGTACGCGCGTTGCGTTACCGTGTACCCGTTTATGTTGTGTTACCTAGGCGTGGGTGCGACTCCGTCTAGACGACTAGCGTGTGGTTGTCCTACGCTAGTGAGCCGGGACATCGAGTGCGACTCTGTCCTGTGCGTACTCCTTTTGGTGGTTTTGAGCTGGTTTCCGTGGAGCCCCTTCTCTACCGCTAGGGTCAAGCGTAGGGGAAAAACCGTCGTGGACCAGACGTGAGAGAGATCGTCTGTAGTGTGCACATGTGGCTGGGGTTGAGAGCCTCTGTGGTGACGGGACGCCGAGCCACAGACCCTAGCTGAGTCCTACTTGCTGTGTGTGTGAGTGTGTGTTACTGAGCCGCGTGGTTTACAGTTTTGTGTTGTGGTGCGACGTGTACTTACTTTCAGTTTTTACTTTTCGCACTTTAGTTTAGTTTCCGGTGGGGTTACTTTTCCCTACTGGGTCTCTTTTCTTGAGACTCACTCTCTATTCTTTCAGGTGGGTCTTCGTCGACTCCCGTTCCAGGCGAGTCTAGCCACTCCGGTGTTGGTGCTCCCTAGCTGCAGTGAGTTGTACCTTTTTGTTGTACTTTTGTACTCTGTACTTTGTCTCAGACTCTGAGGTTGTATATGATATGTTCATATAGTGGAATTTTACTGCTTTGCATGGTGTGTATCTTCTTACATATAGTCTCCTCGGACTTCCACTTCCTACCCTTCCGAGCTTGTCTCGTGGGTTAGCGGGTCAGAATTCGGGTTATTGGTTGTTACTGGTAATGCGGATTCTGGGTCGTTACAGTTTGGTATCAGAGCCTGGTCTGATGAGATATATATAAGAAATACCCATCATGTTAACTCAGAGTCTAAAGAGTACAGTTGCAGCTATGTAGCCCGGAGTTAGTCAGTGTAATTATGTGTGTATTTTTGTTCTGTGTGTAGTTCTATGGCGCCTAGGCGACGTCCTAGAGAGGGAGTAGCCGAGCAGGCAACTCGTCAGGAGGTTGGAGATGCTCCGCCACCTCAGTAGACGCAGCCTTTGCCACAGGACGCACATAGTGGTATTGTTCCGCCGCCGCCACCTCCACCTCAGGTCGCTCAGGGATTAGACATGACTCATTTTCTTGAGGGGATGGCTCAGTTTGTTGCTCAGCACCGTGACGCGCCGGTACCCCAGGGTGGTACTGGGAGGGTGTTGAGGGAGTTCTTGCAGTTTCAGCCTACTCATTTTTGGGCCAGCCTGATCCAGATGTAGCGCGAGCTTGGTTAGATGCAGTGGAACGGACTTTTCGTTCCATGGAGTGTGTTCCAGAGGAGCGAGTGCTGCTAGCCAGTTACTAGTTACAGGCGCAGGCGTTGACTTGGTGGTCCGCTGAGTGGGAGACTACTTTCCAGTCTCGCCCACTGAGACAGATTCCGTGGCAGGAGTTTGTTGTTTCTTTTGAGAGAGCCTTCTGTCCTACTTATGTCCGGACGGAGAGGTTGTACCAGTTTCTGGACTTGCAGCAGAGGGACTCTACTGTGGTGCAGTACAGGGCCAGATTTGTGGAGCTAGGGTGTTATGCTCCGCAGATTATGGGAGATGAGGGTTTGAGGACTCAGCAGTTTGTGAGGGGCTTGAGGCCAGAGCTCAGGCAGGCGCTGATAGTTGCTCGTGTCATAGACTTGGATGCGGCCTATCAGACAGCGGCAGCGTTGGAGGCAGACACCTTGCGGACTCGTGCTCGGAGTGCAGAGGTTCAGACGCAGGTAGTTCCTTCTCAGCCTCGCCAGCAGCAGGGTAGTGTGCAGACGACCCCGAGGACTGCGACTTCCTACGTGTCCACTTCTACTGGGACGTCGGCGAAGTCAGGATCTCGGAGGAAGTTTCGGCGTGATAGGAGGCAGGCAGAGCAGAGGCAGCAGTCGGTTGGGAGTGTTCAGCAGCCGACAGGTCAGCCTTCGTAGCAGGTACAACGTACTTTTGCTGGGCAGTGTTACCGGTGTGACTAGATGGGTCATATGGCGCGAGATTGTCCTTTGTTACCTCGTGTGCTGCAGCAGCAGACCCAGTCACAGCCCCGAGTGCAGCAGCAGCAGCAGACCCAGTCACAGCCCCGAGTGCAGCAGCAGCAGCAGCAGCAGCACCTGTGCAGCAGCGTCAGCAGACTGAGGTTATGGTGGGTCGAGAGGTAGAGGTCGTGTTACCCACTTGACTCGTGCAGACGCGGAGGCAGCTCACCTGGTGGAAGGTACTGTTTCAGTTTTTGGTTATGCAGCTAGAGTCTTGTTTGATTCCAGTGCCTCTCACTCTTTTGTGTCTGAGGACTTTTTAGACTCCCTTGGAGAGTTGAGTCGGGAGAGTCTGTTGAGTTGGCAGTAGAGTTGCCGACGGGGGACTTTGTCCTTACGTCCTACTGTCTCGAGGAGGTACTTGTGCAATTGCAGGATCAGTTGTTGTCAGCCCGTCTTTTTGCCTTGCAGTTACATGATTATGATGTGATTTTGGGTATGATTGGTTAGAGCGGTATGGTGCAGTGATGGATTGCCAGAAGAAGAGGGTGCACTTGCGGATACCTGAAGCAGCATCGTTCTACTTCCAGGGTATCGTACCTCTTACTTCTCGCTTTTTAGTTTCTGCTTTGAGAGCAGGGAGGTTACTTGCTTCTGGTTGTCAGGGTTTCCTAGTTTCTGCAGTGACTCTTGACCAGATTGCCTCGGGAGTGGGAGACATTCTTGTAGTGTGTGAGTTTTCGAATGTTTTCCGGAAGAGTTGCCTGGTCTTCCACCAGAGAGAGAGATTGAGTTTACTGTAGAGTGGTTCCTGGCACTTTACCTTTTGCTCAGGCACCGTACCGTATGGCACCAGCAGAGTTGAGGGAGTTGAAGAGGCAGCTTGAGGAGTTGTTGGAGAAGGGCTATATTCGTCCTAGCTTTTCTCCGTGGGGGTCACTTGTTTTGTTTGTCCAGAAGAAGGATGGTAGCCTGAGGTTGTGTATCGATTATAGGAAGCTAAATCAAGTGACCAATCAAGAATCCTTTCCTAGGATTGATGATCTTTTTGATCAGCTTCAGTCTGCTCGTGTCTTCTCGAAGATTGACTTGAGGTCGGGCTACTATCAGTTGCGGATTAGAGACTCGGACATTGAGAGGACTGCTTTTCGGACCAGATATGGACACTTTGAGTTTTTGGTGATGCCGTTGGGCTCACCAATGCTCTAGCAGCCTTCATGGATCTGATGCACCGGGTGTTCCACCAGTTCTTGGACCAGTTTGTCGTAGTGTTTGTTGACGACATTCTGGTGTACTCCGCTTCGGAGGAGGAGCACGCCGAGCACCTGAGGATCGTGTTGCAGACTTGCGAGAGCACCAGTTGTATGCCAAACTTAGTAAGTGTGAGTTTTGGCTACAACAGGTTCACTTCTTGGGGCACGTGATCTCAGGTGAGGGAGTTTCTGTGGATCCAGCGAAGGTTGAGGCAGTTTTGCAGTGGGAGAGTCCCAGATCTGTGTCTGAGATTCGTAGTTTTCTCTGGGTTTGGCAGGTTACTACCATAGGTTTGTTCGAGATTTTTCTCAGGTTGCTGCACCCTTGACTCGGTTGACGAGAAAGGGAGTTCCGTTTGAGTGGTCGGATCAGTGTGAGCGAGCTTCATAGAGTTAAAGCGACTGCTTACGTCGACGCCAGTTCTTGCCTTACCTTCAGGTGAGGAGGGTTTTGAGGTTTGCACAGGTGCTTCAGGTGTTGGTTTGGGTGCGGTCTTGATGCAACAAGCCGAGTGGTGGCTTATGCGTCTCGCCAGCTTAAGCCCCACAATGAGAGTTACTCGACCCACGACCTAGAGCTTGCAGCTGTGGTGTTTGCTTTGCGAATTTGGCGTCTTACCTGTACGAAGTGAGTTTTGTAGTCCGTACCGAACACCAGAGTTAAGATATGTGTTTTCTCAGAGGGATCTGAATATGAGGCAGCGTCGATGGATGGAATATCTGAAGGACTATGATTTCAGCATTGAGTATAAGCCTGGAAAGGCGAATGTAGTTGCAGATGCCTTGAGTAGGAAAGCACAGATGATCATCTGATGCTTAGAGAGTGGCAGTTGTGGCAGTCTGCGACAGAGGGATCATTCAGAGTTTCATCCAGTCATCGTCATTGTGTGTTGGACAGTTTGTTAGCAGCTCCCGCAGTTGTGAGACAGGTTGCTGAGGCTCAGCAGACAGATCCCGAGTTGTGCAGTGTGTTGCTTCTTCCAGAGGTTGAGCTTTGTGAGGACGGGACTGTTAGGTTCCGAGGTAGACTCTATGTTCCTGTTGAGGAGTCTATCAGAGAGTCGTTTTGCAGGAGGCACATGGTTCCAGGTACTCTATTCATCCAGGGCGACCAAGATGTACCACAGGTTGAGACGTCAGTTTTGGTGGCCTGGGATGAAGAGAGACATAGCGGCTTTTGTTGCTAGGTGTTTGGTCTGTCAGCAGGTGAAGGCCGAACATCAGCGTCCGGGAGGACTTGTGCAGCCGTTAGAGATTCTGATGTGGAAGTGGGACCACGTGACGACTGACTTTGTTTGTGGTTTGCCGAGGACAGCTGGAGGTTTTGACAGCATTTGGGTTCTTGTGGACAGATTGACGAAGACTGCCAGATTCTTGCCTGTCAGGACTAGTTGGGGTGTGAGTAGGTTGCCGCGTTGTACGTAGAGCGGATTGTTCCTTTGCATGGAGTGCCGATCTCTATTGTGTCAGACAGGGATCCTCGCTTTACTTCTGGGTTCTAGTGCAGTTTCCAGAGAGCTTTGGGGACAGAGTTGGCTTTTAGTTCCGCCTACCACCCTCAGTCAGATGGTCAGTCAGAGCGGACTATCCAGACTTTGGAGGACATGCTTAGAGCTTGTTGCCTGGAGTGGCAGGGGTCGTGGACAGCTCATTTGCCGTTGGTCGAGTTCGCATATAATAATAGTCATCACTCCAGTATCGGTTTGGCACCATATGAAGCTTTGTACGGACGACTGTGTCGCACTCCTCTTGACTGGTTCGAGGTTGGCGAGCGAGTTGTCACGGGGCCGGAGTTGTTTCAGCAGTCAGTTGAGGTAGTTCAGCTTGTGAGACAGAGGCTTCAGTCAGCTCAGAGTCGGCAGAAGAGTTATGCAGATCAGCGCAGACGACCGCTCGAGTTTCAGGTAGGAGACCAGGTGTTTTTTCGTGTGTCTCCTATGAAGGGAGTAGTTAGGTTCGGTAAGCGTGGAAAGTTGAGTCCTCGCTTTATTGGGCCTTTTACAATTTCTGAGCGTGTCAGAGGTTGGCGTACAGACTTGAGCTTCCGTCAGAGTTGGCAGTAGTGCACGACGTGTTCCACGTGTCGATGCTTCGGAGGTACCTTTCTGACGAGTCTCACATTCTGCAGAGTGCAGAGTGGTCTGAGGTGACTCCAGTGTTGACTGTACCCGAGTTTCCGTTGCACATTGAGGATTGCCGAGTTCAGAGGTTAGGAACAAGGCAATCCCTTTAGTTCGTGTTGCGTGGCAGTGGCACTCCGATAGTGAGTCGACATGGGAGCGGGAGGACGAGATGCGCGAGCAGTTTCCGTACCTCTTTGGTGAGTCTTCTTTCCTTGTGTTGTTTGAATTTTGAGGGCAAAATTCCTTAAGGGGGGAGAGCTGGAAAGTCTCGGGTTCTTATTGGATCCTTATTGGGTCTATAGAGGTCCTGTGTAGTTGACGGCCAGGGCTTGCCGTTGAGTCTGAGTCAGCGTCCAGCGATGTGGACGTCTAAGGTTGAACTCAGCGGCAGGGGATATGAACGTCAGTCTGTAGGCGGTTCAGTAGGCGGCCAGTGATGTTGACGTTGACTGGTCGGGCCTGTTGAATAGGGCAGCCCGAGAGCAGAACCTACCTTTCTCATTTCCTCTCTTTCTCTCCACCCCTATAACCCTCCCCAGCAAACTAGCATGCCCAATTAAGTGAATTGGAATGCATTTTATGGTTTAGGGTTTGGGTTGTATCATGCCGGACTTTGGGTGAATTAGACAATCTAAGTGTTAGAATGTTTAGTTTAGATGTTCTGGTAGTGTAGATTGATGAGAGGAAGTGTTTCCCTCCATCAGTCTGAGTCTGGTTAGTGGTTCTGCCATTGGACTGATTCGGTTCAGTTCTGGTATGGGGGACTGAAGATATCAACGTCCACATCAGTTGACGTTGAGATCTTCAGGGTGATTTAAACGACAAGGTCGATTGCCGTTTAGTTATTGTTGACGGCATAAGGGTTGCCGTTTACTCTTATTGGCGGCAATCGATCCGGCCGTTAATCTCCTATGTCCCAGCGACTTAAGTTGTGTGATTAGAGGCGATTGACATGTGATGTCCCCTAATAGCACAAGTGGGCCAGGCTTAGAGTGTGACTCCGCCTGTGCATAGGAGTAGTTGTTTGTGGCACGAGGTGTTTACTTACTGTACGGGGTTTCAGACGTTGATTGTGTTCCGTCTGTTGTACGTGCGTTGCGTTACCGTGTACCCGTTTCTGTTGTGTTACCTAGGCGTGGGTGCGACTCCGTCTAACGACTAGCGTGTGGTTGTCCTCCGCTAGTGAGCCGGGACATCGAGTGTGACTCTGTCCTGTGTGTACTCTTTTTAGTGGTTTTGAGCCGTCTCCGTGTAGCCCCTTCTCTACCGCTAGGGTCAAGCGTAGGGGAAAAACCGGTGTGGACCAGACGCGAGAGAGAGCGTCTGTAATGTGCATACGTGCTGGGGTTGAGAGCCTCTGTGGTGACGGACGCCGAGCCACAGACCCTAGCTGAGTCCTACTTGCTGTGTGTGTGAGTGTGTGTTACTGAGCCGCGTGGTTTACAGTTTTGTGTTGTGGTGCGACGTGTACTTACTTTCAGTTTTTACTTTTCGCACTTTAGTTTAGTTTCCGGTGGGGTTACTTTTCCCTACTGGGTCTCTTTTCTTGAGACTCACTCTCTATTCTTTCAGGTGGGTCTTCGTCGACTCCGTTCCAGGCGAGTCTAGCCACTCCGATGTTGGTGCTCCCTAGCTGCAGTGAGTTGTACCTTTTTGTTGTACTTTTGTACTCTGTACTTTGTCTCAGACTCTGAGGTTGTATTGATATGTTCATATAGTGGAATTTTACTACTTGCATGGGTGTATCTTCTTACATATAGTCTCCTCGGACTTCCACTTCCTACCCTTCCGAGCTTGTCTCGTGGGTTAGCGGGTCAGAATTCGGGTTACTGGTTGTTACTGGTAATGCGGATTCTGGGTCGTTACAATGCATGTGCACTAGATATCAAGCAGACCCTAGAGAGTTTCATTTAAGTTTTGTCAAAAGAATATTTAGATATTTAGCTAGAACTCATGACTTAGGTTTGTGGTATCCAAAATCATGTGAAATCAATCTAGTAGGAATACTCTGATGCTGACTACGCTGGATGCAAGATAGATAGAAAAAGCACCAGTGGTTGTTGTCAATTCCTTGCAGGATGTTTGATCTCATGGTCCTTAAAGAAACAAAATTCAGTAGTACTGTCTACAGCTGAAGCTGAGTACGTAGCTGCTGAAAGTTGCTGCACACAACTCTTATGGATTAAGCAACAAATTGAGGATTATGGACTCAAGATCAAGACCATTCCTTGCTGTGCGACAACCCAGTGCCATTAATTTAACCAATAATCCAGTACAGCATTGAAGGACAAAACACATTGAGGTAAGATACCATTTTATTCGTGATCATGTAGCTAATGGCAATATAGAAATTTCATTTATTGATACAAATAATCAGTTAGTAGATATCTTCACAAGGCCTTACCCGAAGAGAGATTTACTTCTCTTAGAAGGGAATTAGGCATGTGTAAATTGTGAAAGAATTATCTGTTTAAGATTGCAATATTAAATTTTAGAGTTCAAATCATTTATCCCTCTTGAATTAAGCAAAAGATTTCAATCGTCTCGTTTGTGTAAATATCCTTGACGGTTCGCTTTTTAAAAGGTTTTTACTGCCGTCGAACCTATTGTTTTGTCGTTTCTCTGCCATTATGACACCTCCGATTTCCTAAAAGCCACTTCTCTTTTTTTTTATGTACATCCCAAAATCTGTGTGAGAACGATTCATCTCCCACCTTTTATCTCTCTCTCATTCACTTGCCTGAGCCGATACCCTAACGACTCCTGCATCAGCTCTTTGAATCATTCTAGCTTCAAACCCCTTCCCGCTAGAAATTTCTTGAGGGCTTTCACATTCCTCTTCCTCAATCCGTCAGAAACTCTTCCCATCCAAAACCATGGCCTCTTCTGGTGCATCCAGCAGTGTTGGGGGCTACAGGGCTGAGTTTCTCTCCGCAGAACAACAGGCAAGGTTCTCTACCGTGAAGATGAAGTTGTAGGTCACAAGGAAGTAGATGTGGCTGACCTGAGGAAGAACGTCATGAGCAGTTTTGTAGAAGCTCTGGTCAGATTGAAGTGGACAACGATCACTACCATCTCTGAAGTAAGTTTTCCGGACCTGGTAAAAGCTTTTATGTGTGTCTAAAATCAGAGGCAGACGGGACCTTGACCTCCATGGTTAAGGGAACCCAGGTTAGGTTTCACATGATCTATTGAAGACTTTGTTTGATGTGACGACCTCCGGACACAGTGGAATCCATACTGTGGACATTCAGGCGAAAGGACTGGGGATAGGTTGTCCTGAGTTTAGACTGAAGGATGATAATCTAGATATAAATCAGATGAATGCGTTCAACCGCCTCCTGCACTTTGTAGTTTGTCAGATTGTGACTCCGAGGAGTGCTACGTTTTCAACCTGCACTAGGGCAGACTTGGATTTGATGTTCTGGGCCATCCAGAATCAAGAAATCAACACAGCAGAGATTCTGATTAAAAGGATGAAATTTGCCAGTGCCCAGGTGTGGGACACCAAGAGTAAATTGAATGTATCCCTACCATATGCTCATCTTTTGACCAAGATTTTCAAGCACTTTGGCATAAGTACAGTGGGTGATGTATCTGAGAAAATGGGCCAAGCAATCCGGTCCAGAAATTTAAGAAAAAGTGGTTTCTCCGTGGTCAATGGAGTATGGTCAAAGACCTCAGGCTGAGGGTGAAGCCATTATTGGCGAAGCCCAAGAAGGCCAGGAAGCAGTAGCAGAAGCGGAACAAGAGCTAGCAGAGTCAGCAACAATGGAAGTTCCAGTGGCACAAAAAGAATCTGTTCAGACAGAAGCACCGGTAGAAGCAGCAGTAGAAGTGCCATCCGAAGAAGCAGAAGCAGCAGGATCCAGCAGAATAGAGGACATTCCTTCAGAGAATATTGCCTAGTTGGGCACAATGTTGAGGAAGTTGCTCCATCTTCCCGTGTTGCCCCAATTCTCTGGAATGTACTGGTATTCCTTCAGAGTTCTTCAAAGGATCCAGTAGTCAATGAAGCTGTGGCATCAGGCCACACTGAAGAAATTATTTTGGAGGCTGCTCCTGTTCAGGGGGAGCAATCAGTGGAAGCTGAGGCAGCACAGACTCAGGGGGAGCAAGGAGATGCTCCTGCAGTACCTCAGGGGAGTATTCTGAAGATGTCCCCATGCAGGAAGGTGTAAACAGTGAAAATGTTGATACTAGTGAGCCCACTAAAGGGCCAGGGCGAAAGAAAAAGAATTTCCCGTAGAAGACCGAAGAAGCAGCTAAGGGAGACCTGAAACCCTTGCTTAAACGGCTAGATGATCAAGCTAAGGTTCTGAGCTCAGTTCAATCAGAGGTCATCACAATTTCCACTAATCAACCTCAGCCTCAAAGGAGATGTCTCAAGTAAAAAATGCAGTAAGGTGGTTCAATAAGGAGATGGGAAGCATGAAGTCCATGCTTTCTGAGATTTTAAAGGCAGTTGGAGCCAAGCTCCTCTTCCTCCAACTCCCTCTGCTCAGAGAAGTGAAGCCGTGTTTCTAGTCCATCAGGGCCTGCTGAGCAAATGGCAGGGCCATCAGGGCCATCAGTAGTCGTACAAGAAGCAGCTGTGGAGTATGGGCTATCTGGGCTAGCAGAACAGGTGTCTGGGCCATCAGGGCCACCTGAAGAAGGGTCTGGGCCAGTGAGGTTTGAGCAGTATCTTGTAGAGGAAGCGGATGTTGCACCTGAGCCCCCTGTTCCTTCACCATCCTAACTCCAGCCCCCTTTCTCCACCTTCATCTTCAACTGCTCCCCAGCTCCCCAACCCTTCAACCAACCACAACCTAGAACCATTTCCTCACCTACTCCCTTTCCTTCCCAATCTTCTTCACCTTCTGATTCCCTTACTCACATTCCTCCCCTCCTCCTCTTCCTGAGGTTCCTCCAGCATCATCATCTGAAGCCTCTTCCTCCTCTGGTTCATCCTCTTATGGACCATCTGACATTCCTTCTGTCTCTCCTCCATCCACTTTCATCCACCTACACCCCCTTCCTTCATCACCATCATTCCTGAGGGTGCCCAATTACTCTCCACAGAAGTCCAAGACATCAAAGATGAATTTGAAGTAGCAATACTTCAGTCCGTTCTAGCTGTTGGAATCCACACTCACAGGACAGGCTCTTCTAGCCCTGTCTCTAAAAAGAGGAGACTCACTTCTACCCATCTTGTCTCTTCTGAACCTTGCTATCCTCCACTATGGTTCTCTCTTTCCATTATCAATAGGCAAAAACTATCTATCAAGACTATCTTCTCAAGGTAGTTTTTGCAACATTTTTGGCCTCCCTTTCCAAAATCTTTCAGACTATCTTAACACCATCTTTCCTTACACTCCACTTTCTAAGGCTCAACAGTCAAAAATTTTCTCCTTGATTGAAGCCAAAACTGAGGATCAATGGGCTCGAAGCAACAAAGATCTATACAGTCATTCTGGCGTGTCAAGCAGCCCGCTATCCTCCTAGGGAAGCTCCTCTTCCTCTCAGAGAATGGTTCCAAATTCATCATAAGAACACTTTTGGGCCGTTTGTTCAGAGGGAAATCAAATTCCTCCTCGCAGTACAAAATGTACAGTGATTACTGCTATGTCAACCTCCTTCCAGAAGTTCAGCTAGGCCAGTTCAGGGCAGCCATTCATCTCTTTGCTCCAGGGGTGCTCACACAGAACCTCTTCAGGTGACTTTGCTTCCTTAGTTATTCCTGATACAGTGTTCCTTCCACCTCTTCATTCCTTAATCATAGAATCCTCTGTGGGAACACTTATCTTTGAGCGAGCTGCTAGGGTATGGCCTGTCTCTCAATCCTAGAAGGCCGTAACCTTTCCTTTCACAGATTTGTCTTCAAGCAGTATCTTCAGGGGTATATCAAGGCTAATATCCTTGCCCTCTTCTATCTGAATGTGAGAGGTTGTCGTCTAGTGATTGGGAGAAGCTCTACCCTCTGTCAGCTTAGCAGCTTCGAGATCTGAATCCTCTCAGGCTAGTTCAAATCAACCCTTCTGACCCGTGGTGAATTTTTGGATGCCAACTCTATTCACCTTAGCTCCGACTCTTTCTGAAATGGGAAGGATGGTACAGACTTTTTCTAGATTTGAAGAAGGAACTTCGGCAGCATCAGATCTTCTATCCGTTCAAAATTGATCAGTTTCTTCTTTGTTTTGCCAGTTTCGGCTGCTTACTTCGTACCAGTTTTCTCTTGGCACTGATGTGTATGGGGATTTTCCTCTCGACTCAGAGGCAACTTCACATCAAGAGGAGGGCTCCCACCATGGGACCCTCTTATCGTATTGAGTCTGGAGCATTTCAAGCCTACTTTGAAGAGCAGGAACACAGGCGCTCCCTGTTATTCGTCGCTTTGCATCTCTTTTGTCCCTGCCCTCTATCTCATTGCAAACCCCAATATTCAATAGTCTCCTTTTTGGATCTCCTTTTTCGTTTCTCTCTTCCTTGTCGAAGTGTATCTTTTTGTTTAATGACAAAAAGGGGGAGAATTATTTTAGCATTTCTGAAATACATTCAAAGGTTAATTACATTCAAGTTTATTTCTAAATTATTTCTGAAAATATCATGCATCTTGTTAAGTTTTGTCATCACCAAAAAGGGGGAGATTGATGATCAGTCTGCTCCCATGTAAATCAATTACATATTTATTTTGGTGATTAACAAAACAAGTTCAAAGTCTATTAACATATTTTCATGAGAATTAAGCACAAGAGCAAGAACAAAGAAAAACAAGACAAATGGGTAAGTATTTCTTATACTACAGCAAAGTAAGTTCATAGCATTATTTTTTGTCTAAGCGCATAACGATTTTTGTGTAACTATAACATTTCCTTACATTCATAAAGATTCGCTAAGTGTCTATATAAATGCAAAGAAATCGATACCATAACGATTTGATAAAGGATTGCATAACGATTCTTAAGTCATTGTAACGATTTCCTTGTAAGATTAAAAAGTCATATTGTTTCAAACAAGTCGATCCCATAACGATTCTATAAGTCATCGTAACGATTTCTTTAGAGCTCGTACGACTTCTTTAGAGCTCGTAACGACTTGCCTGTCATAACGATTCTATAAGTTATTGTAACTATTTCTTTAGAGCTCGTAACGACTGCCTGTCATAACGATTCTATAAGTTATTGTAACGATTTCTTTAGAGATCGTAACGACTTGCTTGTCATAACGATTCTATAAGTCATCGTAACGATTTCTTTAGAGCTCGTAACGACTTGCCTGTCATAACAATTCTATAAGTCATCGCAACAATTTCTTTAGAAAGCGTAACGACTTGCTCGCCGTAACAATTTTGTAAGTTACCGTAACGATTTTTTTAGAACTCGCAACGACTTGCTCGCCGTAACGATTTCTTAGGTAATCATAATGATTTCTTTAGAACTCGCAACGACTTGCTTGCCGTAACGATTTGCTTTGCACAACGATTTCTTTAATCGCTCATAACGATTTGCTTTACGCAACGATTTCTTTAGAGCTCACAACGACTTGATAAGTGTTCATAACGATTTCCTGTTGAACACATAAACTTGCTTTAACGATTTGCCCCCTATAATGACTTGTTAGTATTCATAACGATTTCATAAGTCATATAGACAACCGACTCTACATTTATATCGACTTGTCTTTATCTTATCTCTTGAAGCGTTGACTAGTCAAAGTCACGCATATATCTATCTATCACTCCTGCATTTATGAGTTCTGAACGTATCTCTGCATGCATGCAGACAATATCGTCCATTATTGTGCTTACTCTGTATACATCTTTAATAACAAGCTATCTGGGATTGCTATTCTAATGAATACTCACATCAACATATATTGACAACAAGAGATAGCTTAAGTTGTCTACTGTTCTAGCATTTAATGTGTGTAGGGTCCTGAAGACTTTCTATCATACAACGTTGGACCTATAGACGTCAAAAGACCCTATCTCTTTGCGTGCTCAAATGGATAAAAGATAGTTGAAGCTTCCAAATGACAAACAGTCTAACGTCTATCAATCCAAGAGACAACGGATACTTCAACGGATGTATTTCAAAAGGGAGATATAAACTCAAAGACAGAAGTGAAGAAAGGACAACTAACGAAGTAGAGAACAAGCATCTTGTGTCCAAACGTTCAAATTCTTCTGCAAGAAGTCCAGAGCCAAGAATCTCATTCCTCATCACCTTTAGCTCTTCGCTCATTGTGCTGTAATAGATTTTCTAAGAGAGCTCGTGTAGTTGTGAGAGTGTGCCTTGTTTAGATCCTTGCTCTCAGTGCTAGTGACTTCAGATCTTGGCTACTTAAAGCTTGATCTAGGGGCTTGATCTCATTCCATTCTCTTTGTGTTGTTTCCCTTCGGTTGTGAAGGAAGACCTGGTGGTATCCAGGGTGCTGTTCCCTTCGGTAATGAAGGAAGACCTGGTGGTATCCACGGTGTTGTTCCCTTCAGTTGGAAGGAAGACCTGGTGGGGGATCCAGGGTGTTGTTGTTCCCTTCTGTAAGAAGGAAGACCTGGCGGGATCCAGGGTGTGTTTCCCTTCGTATTGAGGAGGACCTGGTGTGGTATCCAGGGGGTTGTAATTCCCTTCATGTTGAAGGAAGATAGCTGCGGCTGGATGTAAGGTCCATAAGGGGGACAGTACCCTTGGTAGTGAAATCCTGAGAATTACTCAGGGACTGGACGTAGGACTCCTAAGGAAAGGAGGTCTGAACCAGGATAATTTCTTGTGTTGTGTGATTGGCTATTGTGTATCTGTTGTTTTATCCTCACTAACTCTAACGACCATCAAAGTGTGTTTGTGTGACTATTTTTGTAATCAGGTTTTCAAGTACTTAATATTTTTAAGTATCCATTCACCCCCCCTCTAGGCTAGCTAGCTGGGCAACAGAGTCAACTCATGAAGTTACCTTAGTACCATATAGTCTAGTAATTATTGTTTTAAATTTCTTTCCAATGTAGTGATGTCATTGAGCCGTATGGGTGGCTCCGAATTAGTGGTTGTAATAGTCTTAGTGATTTTATAATGAAATGAAGAGTTTTTATTCAATTTATTGTTCAATAGATGCTCTGAATTATTCAACTGTTGTACATTTTACTCGACTATGTACTTGGTTCAGTCACCCCCCATTTATTCCGCTGCTAAATTGGCAGGGCGTGACAGTTGGTATCAGAGCCTAGGATATCCTTATTAGGATATTTTAGGTCCTAGGATATGGTAGGTGAACTGCCATGACACGTGTCTAAGTCAACCACCCTACCTATGCGAGGATTGGGTAGAACCTTGGTTAAGATTTGAATACAATCATTTATATGTATGTATCGGCTTAATATTACTTTAGCATCCTAATGACAACCTTATTCTTGAAGGAACTATTAATGGATGCTGACATGAGACCAACTTAGAGGCTAGTTCTTGCATGTTAGCAAGCCGCCCAACTACTCGAAGAAGCTCTGGAAGCGACCAAGAGATTAAAAAGGAGACCAATCAGAATGGGAAGAGAATATATAACCCTGGCAAGGAGACAAACCAACAAAAGAAATGCAATAAGGAGTTCTCCCGAATCATCTTCTTTCATTGTCACAAGCCAGGTCATGTGGCTAGGGAGTGTTGGCAGAGAAATTGGTGCATGCCTATGTTGTGGCGACTAGAGGCATCAGCTACAAGACTGCCATCTTCTAAAGGAATCATCCATTAACACGAAAGATCTCAACTCTATGACAAAAGGGAACCAACCAAACAATGATAAAGAAAGATAAAGAAGGATAAGAAGAACGACATACAATTAGCCCTAGTTCGCAAGGGACGATGCCGGCGCTGCGATAGGAGAGGCCACATGTCGAAGGATTGCTGGTGGAAACAAGGAAAATGTTTGCGATGTGGTAACTCGGACCACAATATGAGAGACTGCCCACAATTAGAGAACCAACGTCATGAGCAACATACATTGGAAGCCTTGGTGCGACTCTACTCAAATCTCGAAGTGGGAAATGGGGAAGGTACCTCTGAACTCACAATGATTAATGCCTTTTTACAATGAATGATTCATATGTGACCAAAGGAGTCGTGGAATTTGGGGACCAAATTCTTTTAAGTGGGGGAGGATGTAACAACCCGGAAAAAAAAAATTAATACTTCAAAAATTGGAGATAATAATTTCTTTAAATCAAATAATAGAAACATACGTACCACTATCGTATGTGCAAGAATACATCGGAAAAATTTTGTATAAATTATAAATCAACCCTAGACATTATTCCTAAGTGTTCTACTAAAGAATTAAAGCAACAAAAAATCCGATTGGCCAAGTGTTTGTCACAATATGACTAATTATCAAAATAAGAGACTAAGTCGGAAAACCGTTAACACGGAAAAATAACGCATCCATAAATTAAATGAACATGTCGAAGAGACTTCCAACATCATGTAATGATTACCCATTATCAGAATTGGACCAATGGACCTCCCATAGCCCATGAATAAATTCAATTAAGAAAATTAATTAAATTAAATAGAAAATAAAAAAAATAGAATTAAAGAAAGCCCATTAAATGAAAATAAGTAATGGGCCTTATTAAATGGACCCTTTAAAATTTAGTGGGCCAAAATAAGGATTTTAAAAGAAGAATAATGGGAAAATACCCTAAATTCTCAACTTAAATATTACTTAAATAAAAAGAGGCATTTAATGCAATAAATAAGCAATTTGAGTAGAATTGGATTCCTAAACCTACCCTAGTTGCTTGGCCACGAATTTAGCTCCCATCCCAACCCATAGATGTTCTCATGCTTAGAAAGGGAAGAGAAAATAGGAAATTCAAAATTAATAAGAGTTATACTCCAAATAGGAAATAGAAAGCGGAGAAGCTTAAATACTCTCTTAAAACCCTCATGGCCGGCCCTAGCTCGTGCCAAGGCATTACTAGACATGGACAGGAGCCAAGGAGGATAATTCGTGGGGAGAAGATCTCTTAAAGCTTCTACCCGAAGTTCTTAATGTTCCAACCCTAGAAGAGGAAATCGAGTCAAGGTAGGCATTCTCACGAGAAAAACCTAATTAATTTCGTCTGTAGATTGTTTCCAACCCTCAAGAACAAAACCCCTCTGTCTCATAATTTTCCATCGAGCCAATCTTTTCCTCTTAATTTTTGAAGTTCTGCAAGTATCATGACCTCGAACCATCATCTTAATTCTAGATCCCCATGAATACTCGACCCCATGCCATGAAATTTTAACTGGAGTTACTGATGGATGTTAGGCATCTTTTGCCCCTAGAAGCCCTAATTTTCATCCATCCTACGTCATGAATTAAATCTTGCATGATCTTGACGATGTATTGTCGTGATTTAACCTTGACTTGTGTTTCAAGTTTCATACCTCTTTGCGGAGTCGTTTTTAGACCAAGTGTTCAACATAGAACTTGTTACCCTATGAGTCTATTTTCATTTGACACTAGTTTCACTAATGTTACTCTACTGTACCATGAGTTTTAGCCCAATATGATCACTGTGTCAGATTCATGTAGTCAGTAATAATATGTTTTATTACCTAGTCAAACAACCTTTGTTTCTCGTTATTTTTTCTACTGTGAAAAGTATTAGATGTAATCTAACTAACAAAGGTGGTTTCACCCGATTTGGATCACCCTAGCATTTTTTTTATTTTTTCTAACCCACAGGTGTCAAACCCAATCTAAGTCGGAGTTGGAAATAGGGAAAAAGCAACCCAACGTCATATTCAGGTGGCGACAGGTCGACACGTCGGTACCAGAATGTGACAACATCGTGGTTGCGACCCATACCAGAAATCAGACAGTTTCGTGGTCTTCTTCAGAAGGCGACAAGATGATGGTCGCCTTCATGTTCTGAAGGCGATAGGCAATGTGTCGCCTTCTGCCTATGTCCACTTAATCGGCCATAACGTTTTATATAGACCCTCGGATTGACAAACCGTTTTCTTTGATGGTTTCTTCATTCAAAGGGCTTAATATGGTATATTCATGTGTAAGATTTGAATAAAAATTAATGAGTTATGACCTAAGGAAGTGAAGGGATGGGACTACATTTGCCTTCTAAAGGGCGTACGTCTTGGTTTCCATCGTTTTGTGTCGCTCTTTGCATGTGTGAGTTTGATCAATCTAGGAAGGTTCTAGAAAGCCTTAACATGCATTTAACAACCCATATGAAAGTTAAAACATGTTCACATGATTTTTTTTAATTGATCTTAAGTTCATGATCATATTCTCTGCTTGTCGATTATCTACTTCTTGCCTTGTTATCAAACTTGCTAAAAATGAATAGTACTTGCTATAATTGGTCATGCATGTTTTAGTACTCATGATACTTTCCATATATAGAGTTTCCAAAAATGACGTTTCCATAAACGAAGTTTTTATAACTAGAGTTTCCATCATCGGATTCACACACGCACTGGAGCGATTCTCACGCACGGCATTCGCATACACTCTAGCACGATAGAAAAGCCCTTTCTTTGCTTGTGGTGAACTCTCCGTCGGATATTCCTTTCGCCGGACTAGTGACCCCTTGACCAAGGCCTCCGTAAGTCTCCTCTGTCCATGGATTCCCACGTGGTCGACGAGCTGGTTGTACCCTAACACCTATGATACCCTTTAGGGATCAATATGATCCAAACGACTATTAGAAGTTCGCTCTTATCTGGGATCACGTCGGACCTCTGAACCTGTGCATAACATGGCTAGCAAAAGATATTGAATTCCCCTGACTGCCAACACCAAGTGTGCGTGTTGTGCAACTGTTACTATCGCTTGTTTACTCGACGTGTTATGTGCAATGTCCCTTAGTTGTCATCTATACTCTACTCGCTCGTCTATTCTCGTTCACTCTCTATCTTGTCTATTCATCTAGTGCTCTCATCTATTTCTTGGTACTCTCTATTGGCCATTAACTGATTGTCTAAGATAAACAACATAACTAATGCCAGCGCAATAGGGCCCAATCTGGTCCTGGGGAGAGCGCCCGAAAGTGCCATTTGCCCATGGGAGTTAAATGATCATGATGTCGGCATTACATTCAAGTGTCATACTATCAAGATTAATCTAAGACAATTAATACAAAGTGCTATATTCTCTCATTGTCTTTTGATAAACAAGTGCTATACTCTCTCTCGGCTATCTTTGGATAACCAAAGTGCAATACTATTTTGATTGACGAAAGTTAATCAAAAGTGCTATACTATTTCGATTGATAAGAAAATCAATCAAAGTGCAATTTACTCTCTATATGGCCAACTACTTCTCTCCCTTGCTATACATGTTACTTGCTATTGTTTGACAATGTCGTTATTTACTATTGCGTTGTTATCGTTTTCTATCGTGACTTAACTTTTATCCTCGTGCTATACTTGATTCATCTGCTACCTGAATCAGGTGACTTGTGCTATTCCAATCACATGCTATGCATCTATCTTTTATGATACTTGACTCTCTCGCTCTCTATCTTTAGTTACTCTGCCATTTAATGCATTAATTATTTAAAGTCTGCTTGAGCCTTAGATTTAAGTCCTATTGGGCGTTATCGCTCCCCTTCGTTATCTGTCTTGTGTGCCTCAGGTAAGTCGGACTTTGACGTCACAGTGGGACACCAGTGGGACAGACAGACCAGAGTGATGAGCGACCTAGAGTCAACTCATGAAGTTACCTTAGTACCATGTGTGAACCACTTTATAGTTGTCCTTATATTTTGGTGATAACAAAACTTATGATGATTTCAAGTATATCTTTGTTGATTAAATGTTATTGACTATTTTGGTTCATCTGTGTCGCATCAATCTCATAGCAAAATGTTGAGTCTCTCACATCAATATGGCGCACTAAAATGATAAAATCGATGTCTAATCTATATACATCGATTCAGTTCAAGTGCCAAATTAATAAGCGCTACAACGATTTGTTTTATAAAGCGCTATATCGATTCGTTTAGTAGTTACAACGATTTCTAATGTGGCCATAATGATTTGTTAAGAACCGATCTCAGAACGATTCGCTAAGTGACCATAACGATTTGCTAAGAATCGATCTCACAACGATTCCTTTTATAGCCATAACGATTTGTTCACATCGATTTCGTTCTCATAACGATTGTTAAGTTTTACATCTATTTTCTACTCATAACGATTTGCTAAGACTCACAACGATTTCATAAGTGAGAACAACGATTTGATTCTCACATCGATTTGTTAAGGCTCATAGCGATTTGATAAGTGAGTGCAACGATTTGCCCTCACATCGATTTGCCTTCGCAACGATTTGATAAGAAATTGATCTCATAACGATTTCATAAGTGATCACATCGATTTCTTTATTGATCACAATGATTTCTTCAGGAGATCATAACGATTTGCTTGCATAACGATTTCATAAATGATCACATCGATTTGTTCATAATCTTGCAACGATTTGCTTATAAATGAACAATGATTTTATAAGTCATATTCACATCGATTTCTTCATGGATTTTGTTCAAACTCAGATTGCCTTATATTTCAAATATGTTTGGCGCCTAATGAGAAGTCAAATATCTTCTGACAGAAAAAGCTGCATGCGTATTTCAGAATCTTGTCAGAAAAGATATGACCTACTATTTTCAGCATGTTAGCAGAAACACAATA
>JACBKR010003853.1:0-27065 GCA_014218235.1 Colocasia esculenta
TGTAGGCCCAAACTATCGGCCCAATAGGCCCTTAAGACACGCACATGTACCACACACAAACCACATTGGCCTCACGATAGCCATCACAACCACTAAGCATAGGATCCACGAAGATCCGAAAGATGCGCGACGTTACATAATCCATCCAGAAGAAAGGGTTTTTATAGAGCCAATGGGTCGGGTTACACAATAGATAGGGTATCCTACCTTGGAGGTAGGTTTCCAAAACCGAACCGAAGAAAGAAATCACAGCCGTTTCCAGATCTAAAACTGCACAATTTCTAGGAAATAGTCGGCCACATTGGTTGCCGCCAACTGGTAGTTGGCGTTCATCGATCTGGACGTCGACTCCCTCTAAACGTCCATGCATGTTGACGTTAACATGCACTTCGGCCAGAACACAGAAATGACTAAATCATACATACACACTATATACATATACTTATATTATATAATGTATAGCTTAAACACCATATATACAATGTAAATAAAGCAACATATACATGATTGACAATCATATACATATGTACAATATTATTTAATATAAATTATACAGAATTAACACATATATACTATATACATATACCTCTATATACACATGCACATATCTATATACACAAAGCAAGTCATCACTACATGACACAGTCTAAATAAGGAGCAAAATTCGAGGGCCTTACATCAGGTCTGGTGGATTCATGAAGTAGTTAGCAAGAGATAGTTGCCAAGTTTGCCTTCTCTCTAGTGATTAAATAGTAGAGAAGAAATCTCTAAAGGACTGTGTTAGTTGCCAAGTTTGCCTTCTCTCTAGTGATTAAATAGTAGAGAAGAAATCTCTAAAGGACTGTGACTCTGTGTCTCCCTCCTCCTTGGGGTGTCAAAATAGTAGTGCAAATGTGGTGAAACACTCTATTCAGTGGTGAGAATTTGTTAGCATTGATGTTGGACACCCTTGTCTGGACAATGTTTTCCTTATCATGCTCTAACCCGGTCATGAGGGAGTATGATTCATGTAAACAGAAATTATAATCATGTGGATTATGACCTTCATGAGGCATATCCAAGGCTTCACTCACAAAATCTGTGGTGAGAATATGGGATTCCTCGAACAGTAGACTCTAAGGTGTGTTCCTTGCTAACCAAATTCTTGTACAATTCTTGAACCAAAATTAGATAAAAAAATCTATGTTCACTTGCAAAACTTGTCCAACCCTGAAATTCAACATATCTAACAGTTCTGGAAAAATAGAATGCATACCTTCATCATGAACATCCACAGTTCTTGGATGCAGAATCTGGTTAGTTCAGTTGTTAGTGGAACTGCCTCCTGGGCTGACTAGTCTCAATATCTGTAAGGCCCTCGAAATTTGTCTATATTATGCTTATTTGATTTTGTGCATATTATAATTATTTATTTACTTATATGCGTATGTATGTATATATTTATTTCTATACATATTGTCTTATTTAATTCTGTACATATTGTATTTAAATAAGGTTGGTATATTGTATGTACTTAATGTGTGTAAGTAGTAAATTGATGTTTCTGTGTTCTAGTCGAAATGCCAGTTAACATCAACATACCTTGACGTTAAGGGCAGGTTGACGACAACCAGTGTCCGTTGACGTCATATTGACGTCCAGATCGATGGACGCGACTCCCTATAACGGCAGCAAAGTGGCCATTCATTTCCCAGTTTTCTTGCGATTCCAGATCTGAAAAAAACTATGTTTCTTACAGTTCTTGATTAGGAAACCACCTCCAACGGTAGGAAACCTAATGCAATCGTACCCTAACCCATTAGCCTTATAAAACCTATGGTTTTCGGCGAGATTAGGTCCTTTTGGCAAAAAGGAAAACTAGGGTTTCTTGTGAGAAAACCAGTGCATTTGCAAGGCTTGATCCGACGATTCTGTGCTTCTTCCAGCGATCTTCATCGACTGGGAGGTGCACCTTTGATTGCTAAAGCTTCCCTGACTCCGGAGAATCCCCTGTGCAGGCGTGAAGATCGAATCTGGGAGGAGTTTTCTGCATCTTCTTGGCTTGGCCGAGGAGAGCTTCTGCGACTAATTAATCCCATTAGAGAATTTATTCCAAACAAGTAATCGTTAATGTCCCTAGACATATCCCCTAGGTCTCAGGGATTTTCTGGATTTTATTCGTGTCCTGGAACCCCCAATTCTCCAAGTTATTTGCGTTCAGACCGTACTTTCTGCAGACAGGAACTTGACGGCAACCTTGTTGCCGCCATGATCCTAAGTTGGCGGCAACATCGTGTGTCGTTAACCCACCTTGACGGCAAGGACCTTGCCGTCAAGTTCTTATGTTTTTCACAAAAACTCATGTATTATGTCTGTGTGATGCTATTCGAACTTATGGTTGTCTGTGCATACTTCAAAAATTAGGGTTTGACAGGTACGGTCTGTAGGTCACATCATGAATTTCTGTAAATTTTCTGAGCATGACATTATTTAGTATAATTTCTGTAATTAGACAATAAGCATGATCTGACCATGTTAAATTCTGAATAAATAGATTCGTTGTATATTAGGGTTTCAGAAAATTTCCATGATATTAGGGTTACTATTTCAGGTTTTAGAGCTGTTAACACCGACTGTTTTATTGTATGTTATGTTAAAGTGAATTTCTTGATAAATTTGCATGAAATCTATTTAATTTGTTAAAATTAGTTTTACAGCTGCAAAAAATATGAAAAAGTAAACATGTGATATGTTACCTGTATGAAGTATGTGGTTAACATTTGACAATGAATTGATGTCAGTAAGTACTATTTGCATGCTAACAGGGGTAATTAGACCATATTAAGCATGTTGATGTAAACCATGTAAATCTCAGTGTTTTGCAGCATGATTAAGTATAGATATGAGTAATTTGACATTGTGAATCAGTCATTCTGAGTTCTATAAACTGAAGCATGTGAATAAGTTAAATGATGCATGTAAATGAGTTAAATAGTGCATGTGAATAATGTAAACCATGTGATAAGTGTTAATGTGTAAGTGTGCCGATATTGACACTGCTACCATAGAAGGCTGTGAAGCCGTACTGTAGTAAAGTTACTATAGGAGGCTCAATGTGTATGTGATATCCTATGGGCATTAGGATGAAATCCTAGAGGTGGACAAGTACTACTGGTTAGGGTGGAGAGGGCTTCTCTCGGTTCTGCGAGTTAACCAAGATTCGTCATTGTGTTGCCTAGGTGACGGGTATGTTGTTATGTGAATGTGTGTCCTTCTTTATGGTGGTTCAGACTATGTGTCACGACAATTAAGAGTATAATGTGAAAATGTGCAAATGTGAACATGTGACAGTGTAATGTGAATGTGTTAGCATGTGAAGAGATGTGATACCATGTGAATGTGATAATTTTATATTAAAATAGCAAGGTGTGAATAAGTGTTATATATGCATGTGAAAATGATTTGATATCATGCTAGGTTTGCTATTTACCATGTGCATATTCCCATGATTAAATTGGTATAATTGTGAAATGATATGAATAGAAATTGAAACAGGTTATTTATCATGTGTAGAAAGCATGTGTAGGTTGTTTATATATAATTGTGAATTGCCATAAAGTATGTACCATGTATTTCTTTTATTGTTTAAAAGATAGCATGTGAGTGTGATATGTGTAAGGATGTGCCTTAGGTTGCTTGCTGGGTCTTTTAGAAGACTCATACTTGCTTTGGCGTATAGGTGAGATAGGTGTCCCCGTACTTGAAGAGGACATTGTGAGGAGCGACTCCGAGCGTGAGGAGTAGCTTCACTTGTGGAGAGTGTTGCGTCGTTACTTTTCTTTTCATAGTATGTAAACAATGTAATTCATTTGGACTTGTAATATTGTGGGCTTTAGTTATTTCTTTTATTACTATATAGACTGTGGAATTATGTGAGTGATGATGGAATAAGAGTTATTTCTTTTATTTCCACTGTACTCGTTTGTTATTCATGTATGTTTCAACCTATTGTGTAGTGTTGGGTAAATGTCCCACTGTGACGGCGCCCTTTGTACCGACTTAGATTGGTATAATCATACTAATATAAGGAGGGTCGTTACAGAGATTGGTATCAGAGACCAAGGTTGAGATTGTACATGAATAAACCATCATCTTCATAATATTGCAAAGTCTTTATAGAATTAGTCCATATATGTGGAAAATATCTAATAATGAATGGAAGATAGTTAAGAAAATGGTTAGGACTAAATAACTTAGTTTCTAACTAGGTTAATTGTCTTTCAGGCTATGGCGAGCCGTGGTAGGCATGGTGCTCAGGTAGGGAGGATGAGCAGAGGCATGAGGAGAGGGGTGAGCAGCAGGCCCCAGCACCACCTGTGGATATGGTTGGATCAGATCTAGAAGGGGGGGGGGGGGGTTGAATAGATTTAAGCCAAAAATGTGGAAGCTTAGCCAATTTAAATCAATGCTTTGAATCAGAGGCAATTTGAAAGAGCACTTACAGATCTGAAGAGTGATTGTGTGAATTATATGATTAGAGTGTGAGATCAAGTTGATTAGAAGTGAATTCGAAAAACCCATGCATGCATCTAGCGCAAAGTGAATTTGAATCACAAACAAACCACTGCACAGAGACTTTTAGGTGGTTCGAAAATCACACCACGTGATTCCTACATCCACCCCTCACATTGTGAGGATCCACTACACAACTTGGATACACCACACACTGGAGCCTGACAACTCCAACACACTGAGTTCTACAACTCACACAACCTCTAGAGCAAGACTACTCTAGACACCTGAGCACAACTGCTCAACCACAACTGAGTACAATGACTCAACACTGAGCACACAGGCTCACAAACAACTTGCTAGAACAAAAACACAAAGATTCAGATCCTCTAGCAATGATCTGATCTATAAAAGTTCATTCAAGAAGATTGATAAAACAGTTCATGCACAATCTCAAGAATGACTTAGAAGAAACAAGGGGAATTGAGGAATTGAGTGTAAGATCCTTGTTCTTCAAGTATACTCCCTTGTAGAGGCTGAATTGTAAAGAAGCTTGATCCCTTGAAGTCCCTGGCCGATGCTCTGCAATTTGGGCTTTGGGATCTTCCTTGAAATCTTCACAATTGGCTACTTCTACTTGATCTATACCTTTGGAAGTGATCTCACTGGTTCATCTTGGATCAATCTTCACTTCTTGTGCTTGGAGAAGTGGGAATTGGGTTGAAGAAGCACAAGGGGAGCAAGATCGGGGAGGAGAACACTTCTTGCCGCCAAAACGATTTCTGGAAGGCTCTTGGAGGTTCTCTCTTGGTTGGATGGCCAATTGGAGGGTATTTATAGACCAATGTGTCCAAAAGTACCCATGGGGGTCGTGGGCACATGATCCAAGGTCGATCCATATGATCCCTAGAGTGCCACGTGTCCAGATGTGACTTAAGGTGAAAAAGTTCCGGAGTGTGTCGACCTGCCCATGGGGGGTCGACACACTGTCCCAAACTGGCACAAAAGGTTCTCTGGGAAGGGTCTCTAGTGTCGACACTACTTCAGGCTATGTCGACACACTGTCCAGAACTGGCAAACAGGCCTTCTGGGAACTGAATCTAGTGTCGACACTACTTGATCCTGTGTCGACACCACTTGACCAATTCTTTACCAATTTGCCTTGGGTTTGAAGCATTGTGTCGACACCAGTAGAGGGTGTGTCGACACTACCCTTGCAAGAATGTATGTCCCTGAGAAATAAACACATAAATCATTAGTCCAATATATTATCATGAATATAAATGATAAATGTGTTTAGAAACATGCTTTTTGAATATTGTTATTGCATGTGTGATGTATTTAACATGTTTCACTTATTTGTGCATTAAATCACAACTTGTCATCATCAAAACTATAAGGGGAAATGTATAAAGTTCACACTCAACCCAACATCTTCCCCTTTTTAATGATGGCAACATTAAGTCCACATGAAAATTTGAAATTTCAATGAAATGTGATTTTAAGCCATTTGTTTACTTAACACTCAACTTCAAAACACTGAATGACAATGAACTTGTTTAGATAACTTTTATTCACAATTATCAAAGGCCATTGAATACACTTTAGCAACATTCGACATTTTGCACATTCAAAGACACAGTGTTACTAATGATGAGTCCTTTCATTAATGGCCAAGTAGCTGACAATCATCCATTCATTGACATTCATTAACATTCATTCCAAAGATGGACAATCACATTCAAGACAAGTGTGTTTCGTTGCATTCAACAAAACAGTATCACTTTTCATTAACAATATGTTCATTAAAAGCATTCAAATACATTCCAATAGTTTTTCTTTCTTTTCTTTCTTTCTTCTCCCCCTTGACATCATCAAAAGAAAAGGACATTAAGCAGTGGAGGAGGAGGAATGGGAAGAAGGAGTGATTCGATTGTCTTCAGTCTTGATTCCATAGCATGAAGTTGGACTGAGCTGAGATTGCATTGTGGAGTCTGGTGTGTAGCAACTCTTCCAACCTCTGACTGTTCTCATACATATTTGACTCAAATACTGACAGGTCAGCTGAATTGGTTGTGAACTAGAAGAAGAATTGGCAATTCCATGTTTGTTATATCTCTGAGCTCCTTCTTAAGAATAGACATCTCATTGTCTATGTGTGCTGAGAGATTCTTCATGCCTTCTAAGTCATCAACCATATGAGCAAATGACAGCTAGTCTTGGATATCCGTGTGACTGCTTCCTGACTGTTGAACAGGTTGGTTTGAGAATTTGCTAAAATCCCTTGAAGGACCTTTTCCAGTGTTTCTTGATGTTCTTTCAATTCAAGGGATACATCAGCCAAAGTTCCAATGAGTCTGTTGAACCTTTGAGTTGCATGATCTAATGCTTCTTTTTGCTTGATGAACTGAGCATTCATTGAATTTTCCAACCTCTGTATCTTCAGGTCAAAGCTCTCTGACATTTGTTGGATAGTAGAAGTAAATGCATCAAACTTGTCATTGAGAAAGCATATAACTCTGGTGGAACAGAAGGTCCACCAAAGGAAGTGGAGGTTTGAGCATGAGCTTGTGGAGTGAATGAAGGAATATCCATAGCAGGATGAAGTGGTGAAGAGGTCTGAAAGGGAGGTGTGAGAGGTACATCCTGGGGTATTTGTGCTTCTTCCTCAATAGGAGGCTGATCCTCATGTGCAAGAGGCTGTCCTCATGTGCTGGTATACCTCAGGAGGTTTGCCACTACCTCAGAAGCCACTGGGGCCTCAACTACAACTGGTCCTCTTCTCACTTGATCACCTTCCAATCTAAATCCCATGAATTTCTGAATGTGCTTCAAATTGTAGATATTTGCCTTGGGAATGGGTTGGGCTTGCTCATTCTCAAATGACACTCCAAAAGTGCAAAGACTGGTGTGAGATGAGCAGCATATGGGAGAGATCTGTGGAGATCTGTCCTTGTGGTTTCTGACATGATTTGGTACATGATACATGCAAATTATTTTGATCTCTTTCTTCATGCAGTAAATAACAAATCTCTGTATGTCTGTGAGCCTATCCCTGCCACCACCTTAGGGTTGTGATTGTGGTAAGGATGTGATGCACCATTTCAATGTAGGGGGAAAGGTATTGGTGTTAAACTTGGTGACATAGGTCTGTTTGGGCTCTGACTCATCAGCAGGGAGTCCAGTCATCATAGAATAGGCCTCATGTAGATCAAACTCAAACTCATGATAACTTTCACCTTCATCTGGGACTTTGAACAGAGTGGCAGCCAAATCAGTAGGCAAATCAATCAAAACACCTTTGACCTCTGACTTGTAACCTTCATCTGTGCATTCTAGGTTCAGATAGAACTCTTGAACTAAACGGGGGTAAAAAGTTTCTGAACTCTAATGAACAGCAACCAAGTCTGAAATTGGAAGAATTGAAGAACTTTAGGGAATGCAGCTGCTAGGTCATTATCCGCTAGGTCAACAGCCCTAGTTTGAGATAGACTTCCCTTTGCTAAAGCTTGGATGGAGTGGCTTCAGAAGGCTTGGAAGACCCAGATGAAGTGGAGGAGGATTCCTCAGATGGCTCAGGAGAAGATGCCAGCATTTTTCGTCTAGGGTGAGCAGCTTTCTGTGGGATGCCCTACCTCTCTTCGATGGAGTGGGGGATGCAGATGCCTCCTGGCTGCTGAGCAGGGTCATGGTGATGCTTGCTTCTCCGCTCAACAGGTGTTCTTCCACTGCAATAGGTCTGGCATTTGCCCTAGACCTGGCACTACGGTGGGGCATCGCTTGGGGCCATGATTACAGAGAATGAGGAAGAACAGGGGATGGAATGGATGGGGAAGGAGAATGGAGACAGAGATGGATGAAAGAAGGGAAGAAGAGGATGATTCTTGCCGTTTTCAAAGGGAGATGGCAGCCATGGTCGACCTGGGGTATAAAAGGGGTTTAGGTACAATGTAGCAACCTGGATTTTTATAATAATTAAAAATCGAATTATTTGAAAAAAAAATCAATAAAAGAACATTAAATAATGGAAGATTCACACAAAAAGGAATTAAACGAAACCATTAAATGAAAACAAGTAATGGGCTTTATTAAATGGACCCATTAGAAATTTGTGGGACAAAATAAGAATTATAAAAGGGGAATAATAGGAAAATACCCTAAATTCGTAACTAGAATATTACTTAAATAAAAGAGTTATTTAATACTTAAATAGCTAGTTTGAGTCATAATAGGATTCCTAAACCTACCCTATATGGTTTAGCACGAATTTAGATCTCATCCAAGTCTAAATAGGGATTGGAAAGCAAGGAAGGAAGGTTGGAGTTAGAAATCTCGGAATTTAGATGAATTAGAGTAGAATAGGAATAGGAATCATGCATGCATAAATACACCTCATAAACCCTCTTGGCCGACCTAGCTCGTTGCCAAAGGTTTCTGGACGTGGGGAAGAGGTCAAGGAGGAGAGGATCTCGTGGAAGAAGGTGTTCTTGAAGCTTCTTCCTCATTTTTGGAGTTTCAACCCTAGAAGACAAATAATCCAAAGTAGGCATTCTCACAAGCATAAACCATGAAACTTTTTCTGTAGGTTCTTCCTACCCTCTTGAACGAAACCCCCAAGTTTCATATTTTTCCATCCATCCTATCTTTTGTTCTTAATTTTTGAAGAACTGAAAACATGATAACCCCGAGGTGTCATGTTAATTCAAATCTCTATGAATACTTGATCCCATGCTATGAAAGTTTTACTGTAGATACTTCATGTGTTAGGGATCATTTGCCCCTAAAAAGCCTAAATTTCATTGAGCATGTTGCTCGAATTAAATCAGTCTTGCTCTCTATGTCATGTTCTATGTTACTCGTCCTTGTTCGTTCTCAAACCATGTTCAAACCATGCTCTCTCCCTAATTCCGATTTACTGGAAGTACTCTTACATGTCTAGTTTAATTTGTAACTAGTTTCATGATTTTTCGTTGACTATATAATTAGTTATGATTTTCTAAATGACCCTGTATCGAAATTTAAATGTTCTGGTTCGCAATCCAATGTCTGGTCTGACTCCTGTCAGAGTCAGGCGCAGACACCAGAAGGCGACGCCTCGACATGTCGCTTTCTGGGGCTGATTGCGACCTGTGCAAGACCCTGTCGCGTTCTGCCTGGCCCATGTCGCCATCCTTACAGCCCTATGTCGCCTTCATAAGAATTTTGAGAAAAACCCATGAAAAATATTTTTGTCGCTTTCTAAATAATCCTTACGCCTTCTTACGGTTATACCCCCAGTAAAAACCCTACTTAAAATAGTGCTATATTGAATGATTTAAAACACATGTTCACGACTTATTTCTATCTATGATTTCTCTTGCACTTGCACACACTTGAACCATCCATTTATGGCTGAAATATTGCAGAAAATATCTCATAATGTGCCTGGTAATTTATTGAATTAAGTACATTAATTGCCCTATTTTAAGGACTTGTATTCGTTTCTTGCATTGTTTATAATACCGATATCGACGCTCCACTGTCCTAGAATTCCTCTAGAACGTCGAGCACATGTTTTATATACACACTTTACTTGGCTTGTGGTGAACTCTCCGTCGGATATTCCTTTCGCCGGACTAGTGAACTCTTGCACAAGGCCTCCGTAAGTCTCCTCTGATCATGGATTCCCACATGGTCGACGAGCCGGTTGTACCTAATACCTATGATACCCTTTAGGGATCTATATGATCCAAACGGCTATTAGAGATTCACTCTCGTCTTAAATCACGTCGAACCTCTGGACCTGTGCATAACAAGGCCAGTGGTAGGGTCGTGAGTTCCACCTGACTGCCAATACGACGTGCGCGTGTTGTGCAACTGTTACTATCGCATGTTTACTCGACGTATTACGTGCAATGTCCATTAGCTCTCATCTATACTCTACTCGCTCACCTATTCACGTTCACTCTACTAGCTCATCTATTCATCTTGTGCTCTTATCTATTTCTTGGTACTCTATACTGGCCATGACTGATTGTCTAAAGATAAACAATACAACCAATGCCTGGCAATATATAAAGGGCCCGATCTGGTCCTGGGATGTGCGCCCGAAAGTGCTAGTGCCCATGGGAGTTAAATGATCAGAGTGTTTGGCATTACACTCAAGTGCTATCTATCTCGAATATCTATATGACAATCAAACACAAAACGTGCTATACTCTCTCGATGTCTAGAATGACAACAAGTGCTATACTCGTCGTGCTATTACCATACTTGTGCTAGTTGTGCTATGGCCATCCTGCTATTCGTGCTATATCTGATACTTGTGCTATTTTGGAAACTATACTCGATCTCGTGCTATTGTGCTATCTTGTTACCTGTTGTGCTATCTCTTACTATATTTTGACTCTCTTGTACCTGCTATCTCTAGACACTCTGCCATTAAATGCGTTAATTATTTAAAGCCTGCTTGAGCCTGAGATTTAAGTCCTACTGGGCGTTATCGCTCACCCTACGTTATTTGATGTTGTGTTCTCAGGTGAGACCGAGGATGACACATACACTCACGGGAAGGGAATGACCAGAGTGAAGCCGGGAGTACCCTTGAGTCATTATGTTATCTTAGAGTTGTAGTTAGTTATTTCCTTCTGTTGCAATGTAATTGGGCCCTTTAGAATGGCTCTAATATTATGGTTGTAACTAGACATCTGAAAAATTATTAATGAGAATGATTTGCTTTGTTGGTTTGATGTCTAGTATACGCTCTATACCTTTTCTTGCAACTGCCTTCGCACTCCGATATTCCGCATTGGGGCGTGACATACAATGTCCTGCAGGTACAAGAAACGCAAACCGGCGCCAACGCTGGAATCGCCCAGACAAGCTTGTGTGTCGACACTAGACAGGGATGTGTCGACATGGGCTTAGACTGCGTCGACTACTAATGGAGGTGTGTCGACCTGGCCTGAAGAATTTTGTAAATTCGAGCATGGGAAAAATTTATGAATTTTGGAAATCTTTATATGATGAAATATGAATGGAATTAACTTTTCAAGGATCTTTAAGACAACCCAAAAATTCATTTGTCAAATTGTTATAAAAATTCAGCAAACTTCAAGTTTTACACAACAACTTACAGGATATGTTCATTAAATGACTTGAGCCAGTAAAATGATGGTTTGAGGGATTAATACATTCAACAATCAATGACAAACTACCATATTCTCCAAAACCAAAGAATAAAAATGTCTTTTAGACTGAGATCAAGTGTGATGAAAATAAACAGCTTTAAAGCAACTGATAAAAGATAGGGATGATTCTTTTAAACAATTCTCCTTGGACAAACACATTTTTTTAAAATTTTAAACAAACTATCAAATGTAGTAAATCTTGTTCACTCAAGAACTAATGCTTTTTACACACCATAGTCTCTGGATACTAGAGATTTATCCATTATCAAGTTTCAAGGGGTAAATGATAACCTTTTGACATGAAAATATACGTTTATCAGACGCCAATATTTCAGTTTACTCAGTCATCATCAAAATGTATAGAGCATTTTTGTTTTTATTGTTTGATTTTTGAACCCTTTGAACAAGATAGCAATATACCTTAGACATACATGGCACTTCATTCATTGTGAAGGTTTGTAGTTTCTCAGCATTTGTGCCATTGCTCTGTTGAATGGTAATTGTAAGGAGAATTTTTATAAAATGAAGGCATTTATCTCCCACATCAGTTGCAAAAAAAAAAGTTTAAATTCAAGGCACACATTATCCTTCAGTCTTTGAAAGAGATTTGAATTTCTGTAGTCTTGACGAGTATAGTTGAGAGTTAGACTATAAAAAGATGTAGTAGATCACTCAAAAAAATCATTTTGAGGTTCTCGACAACTCAATGAGTACATCATGCAAGGAAGTTGTTGTAATTCAAGAAGAGTTTTGAATTTTGCAAAAAGAATGTCTTGTGAATTCTCTAGCTCCCCCTGAGATGATGATTCCAACTATTTTTCATCAAAGTAAAGATGTGCAAGTATTTTGAAAACAGAAATGATTCTCTTTGAACAACAAAAGCTCTGTAAGGCCCCGAATTTCTTTTTTTCCGCTTCTATTTTATGCGTATGATGTTTATTTGTTCTTGCATAAATGGCGTGCATGAAAATGGTGCATATTATAGATATAAATTTTGCAGTGTATATGCGTGGACGTAATTATATCATGAATATGAGTAATGGCCAATTTTGTGTATAAGGTACCTATTCAATATTATGCAGTACCATCTAAATATTGAAGTGTACCTTATATTACCCTTTCATGGATATTGTGTATGAATATATGAAGTGCATATGTGTATGTACGCATGTATTTATCTTATGCATGTGATAATTGTGTACCTAATTTTACATATGTAACACCTTGGTATACTTAGGTATGCATGTGTATGCCCAGGTATAAATGTTATGGATTGTACGGTTAGTAATATACATATTATACCTTATACATTGTATGTATATACAGTGTAAACACAGTTCTTTGTATGTTGAGTCATGTTGTGTGTATTATATGTATATATATATATATATATATATATATATATATATACATTGTATGCGTATGAAGATATTCATGTACGTGTTATTATCTTGATGTACCGATGTATGTATGTGTAGTATTAGTAGTAAATATTGGATGTTTACATGGTGTAGTGGTGTATACACTTACTACATAGGTTTCATGTGCATATATGTGTGGATTAAGCATGGTTCTGCATGATTTTAAGTTCTGGCATAAGAGTGTCTTGGCGTCAACATGGATGGACGCCCATGATATGTCAGCGTCCATATCGACTGACGCCAACTCTAATATAGCCGTCCATGGCTGTGGACGTCAATATCCCTAATTTTCTGTGCGCAACAGAGCGCAGAGAGCACTCATTGGCCCAGGCTTCTGATTGGGGAGATGTCTTCCCACGGCTCTTATCTGTCCCTTCAACCCCTGCACGAGCCCCTCTTGTCCCCTAGTCTTATAAAACACATCCCTTTGCAACCTAGAGAACTCTCTTGGCTCTTTACTAGAAAGGAAACCCTAACTGAGAGAGAGAGGAAGGACTGACCTTGGAGGGCTTGGATCCGTGACTGGAGGCATTTTCTGGTGATCTTCTACGACAAGGAGGAAGGCCATACGTAGGAGAAGGCTTCCCTGGCATTCGACTGCAGCCTGCAACCCCCTAGAACCTGGCAAAGGATTTCTGGAGCTTCTTGGCGCTGCCCAAGGAGGGCTTCATCAGCTTATTCCGATCTTGTAGATTTAATTGAGAGGAAGTAACCCATAGATCTCAATCCCATACATGTGTCCTAGGTCCCAGCAAATTTTGTGGATTTTAATCGTGTCCTAGACCCTCCCTTTCACTCTGTAATGGAGTTCGGTCTGTGCCCTAGCACAGACAGGAACTTGGCGTCAATACCATTGACGCCAAGATCCCCATCGGCGTCCAGCGATCGTGCCGTCCAAACCCTTGAACGGCCAGAGGCTGCCGCCAAGTTCTTCAGGATAGAACAGTGAGCTGTTCTTCCTGGTAGATGATTGTTTAGATATGTTTTCGCAATGAGGATATAGTGTAAATTTTATATGCTATGTAAAATAGATAATGTGATGTGTGTGGAAATTTCTGTATTTTTCTGTGGATGGCATGAATTTTTAGATTATTGAAATACATGTTCGGAAAAGATGGATTATGCATGTTCATCTACTGTCTACCTAATTCCTGACGAATTAAATGCCCTAGATTTTTCTATACCATGTGCATATGTATCAGTCCATGCTCTGGAATTTTTAGAATTTTTCCACGACTGTGGGATTTACTGGAATTTCTGTTTGGAAATGAAAGACATGCATAGAAATTGTAAATTTTACATTAAATCGTGTGTTGTGCAATAAATCAAGGGAAAATTTTCTGTGATGATGATTATGTTAGAATCAGGGTTATGAATGGTTAAATCTGATGTTCGTGTTATGTTCCATGTTAAAGTGAATTATGAATAGCATGAAACTGAATGTTTTAATTTCTGTAAATGTAATATGATTCATAAAACTGAAAAATTGTATGTGCGATTATAAACCTTAAAATTGTCTGTGGTTAAAATCTCATGTTATTTTGATGACAGTAGTATTGTTATGGATTTTTAATGTGAAAAATGACTATGTGAGCATGTTAATTGTGACTTGATGTGATTCAGTAAATTTCAGTATGATTATATCTGTATTATGATTATTTGACAGTTGCAACAGTGAGGTTAAAATCAGTAAATGAGGACTTATGTGTGTATGAATTATGTATGTGTGTGTACATGGAATGTGAGAGAACAAGTGGTATAGGTGTGTGAAATGGTTAATGTGACAAGATAAACAAGTATGCCCATAAGACACTGCACCCTAGATGCTTGGAGCTGTACTGTAGTAATGCCCCTACGGGAAAGCTCAATGTGTCATGTGATACCCTAGAGAAGGGTCTTGATAAAGTGTACACCCTGGCAAAGGGTCTTGTAAAATCCTGGAGGTGGACAAGTTCCACTGGTAATGGTGGGAAGGGCTTTCCCCGGTTTCTGCAGAAACTAAGACTTATCACTATGCCGGTGATTAAGTAATTGAATGTGAATGTGTGTGTTATGTGATCGTCTATGTGGTGGTTTGGGCTGTGTCTTGGCATAAGTGAAAATAAGTATAAGTGTGATGTAAAAGTGATATGTGTTCATAGCACAAGGTATGTGCAAGATATGTGTAAATGTGGCACATGTTATGTGCAAAAGTAAATGATAAGAAGTGTGTGAATGTGAAAGAGGAAATAATGGGAATGTGTGTAAGTATTGTGTGATAAAACCAAAAGTAGTGTATGTGAAAGCCAAGGTTTATCATATGGTTGTGTGTAATGAGAAAAATAGCATAAGTGTAAATGACAATAGTGTTTAATTGATAAATTGTTTATTGATGTGTACAAATGTGTGGTGTATGTGTTTATGTATAAATTGTCAATTGCTAAAAGTGATGTTACCATTAGTACCCAAATGTAAGTATATGCTTTCATATTCATGGAATTTGAATGATTGGATACATGTGTTTATATTATGTTGTATAGTTAAAAGTGATCCCTATGTAAAGGTAATATGAATGTGATAAAATTTGTATAAAATCAGCAAGCTAAATGTGAAGTAAATTGTTATGATTGATTGCATGTGAAGTGAGTTAGAAATCATACTAGGAGTGCCACCTATCTTGTACATGTTTCCATGGTTTAGTTGTGCAACTTTACAATGACTTGGATAAAGCATGAAAACGTGTGAATGTGCATTTTACTCATGTTAATGACACCATGATGTTAGTGATCTTGTTTAGATTCTAGCTTTACATTTGTTTAGATAATTGTTTAATGGAATTTGTTTAGGTTATAGCATGATCATGTATGATTTAACTGCTGAAATTTTATTGTGTTAATTGGTAAAAAGCTGTATGTATTGAATCTTAAGTTACTTGCTGAGTCTATTGCGTAGACTCACTTTGCTAAACATTTCAGGAAACTAGCAACTGAGGAGCTAGCAAGATTTGAAGTGGAGTTGGACCAAGGATTGAAGAGTTGTAGTTATATTTCATAAGTATGTAATGCTACAATTGAAATTGGATTTTGTTCAAATGTACTTGGAGTCGGCTATGTATTTGGAACATTTTTCTCTTATGTTATCTCTTGTGAACTATACAGACTGTGGTATGTGGATTTAAAAGTTGATGGAAGAGATTCATTTAAATTCCGTTGCATTTATTCGACTTTATTTGTGTATACTCCTCATTTGTTACTTGTTGGTATTTCCCCTTGTAGCGGCTTGCTCTCATTCGACGGTGGGTTGGTATAACCGTACCGGGTGGAAGTGGGTCGTTGCAGAGATGGTATCAGAGCCCTTTGGGTTGAGCTTATACATAAATAGCCATCAACTAAATCACATCTCTAAGTCTTTGCAGTGGATAGCCAGATCCAAGGAGTAATTAATAGTACTAGAAAGTAGTAAGATATTACATGATAACATGTTAAGTATGAGGATAAATGGAGTTTAACTTAGTGTTTATTTTGTAGCAATGGCTGGAAGGACTCGATGTTCGAGCCCGCCCTTCAAGATGAGGAGTTAAGTAGGACTGACGGAGAGCAACATGAAGTACCAGCACCTCAAGGATCGCCTGCGCCACCCCCGCCACCGTTGGCTGATTATGGTACAGTCATGCAAGGGATTGTACAAGCAATACAAACTCAAGTGCAACACAAGCGGCTTTTCAAACTCAGTTTGAGGCTCAGGTTCCAGCACCAGCTCAATAGGACCGTGGTTCAGGAGGTGTATCCGTCATGGAGAGGTTCAGAGGATGGCTCCACCCTCTTTTAAGGGGGAGAGTGAGCCGTTAGTTGCAGAAAGTTGGCTTAGGGAAATCGAAAAGATATTCCGAGCTATCAGTGTGCAGAAGATGACAAGATCAGTCTGGCATCATACATGCTTCAGGAGCGAGCGGATGTGTGGTGGTCTTCCGTTCTTCGCACGCGGTTTGAGGGAGTGGAGCTAGAGGTTACTTGGGAAGATTTTGTAAGGATGTTTCAGGCCAAGTACGTTCCTGAGCATATACAGGACAAAATGGAGCAGGAATTCTTAGCATTGACTCGGGGATCGATGACAGTTTTGGAGTATGAGGCTAGATTTGCAGAGTTGTCTAGATATGCACCACACATAGTTGTTGATGAGAGGCGCAAGGTAAGGAAGTTTGAAATGGGGCTTAGACCGTCAATGAGGGCCAAACTGGCGGCATTTGACCTTAGAACTATGGATGTAGCTCTTAGCGCGGCGTGCAAACAAGAGAGTGAAATGGAGTTGTACTTGGCAGAGAGGAGAGCAAGACTAGAAATGTTGCCAGAACCATTTTAGCGGCAAAAGAGGAAGATGAAGAAGCTCATGAAAAGACAGCAACCAACTATGATACCAATAGAATCAACCTTTCAGCCAGTAGTTTCGGCCGGCAACGAGAAGCCCGTATGTGTGCATTGTGGCAAGCGCCACGGCGGAGACGTATGTTGGACGAGGTTAGGAAGATGTCTCAAGTGTGGTAGCAAGAACCATCAGATTAAAGACTGTCCGAATCAGAAGAAGAGGTTTGTTCCCCGAGATGTTCAAGTAGTAAGGAAGCCACCGTAGGAATTTAGGCACCGGTCTAAGTGGACTAGAAGCGCAACGAGATGTCATCAAGGGTACGTGATCCGATCTTCGAGGACAAGATCTCTTTAAGGGGGAGAGGGTGTAAGGCCCCGAATTCCTTTTTCCCGCTTCTATTTTATGTATATGATGTTTACTTGTTCTTGCATAAATGGCGTGCATGAAAATGGTGCATATTATAGATATAAATTTTGCCTGTGTATATGCGTGGACGTATTTATTATCGTGAATATGAGTAATTGGCCAATTTTGTGTATAAGGTACCTATTCAATATTATGCAAGTACCATCTAAATATCGAAGTGTACCTTATATTACCCCTTTCATGGATATTGTGTACGAATATATGAAGTGCATATGTGTATGTACGCATGTATGTTATCTTATGCATGTGATAATTATGTACCTAATTTTACATATGTAACACCTTGGTATACTTAGGTATGCATGTGTATGCCCAGGTATAAATGTTATGGATTGCACGGTGTAGTATATACATATTATACCTTATACATTGTATGTATAAACGTAGTGTAAAGACAGTTCTTTGTATGTTGAGTCATGTTGTGTGTGTGTATATATATATATATATATACATTGTATGCGTATGAAGATATTCATGTACGTGTTATTATCTTGATGTACCTATGTATGTATGTGTAGGATTAGTAGTAAATATTGGATGTTTACATGGTGTAGTGGTGTATACACTATACTACATAGGTTTCATGTGCATATATGTGTGATTAAGCATGGTTCTGCATGATTTTAAGTTCTGGCAGAAGAGTGTCTTGGCGTCAACATGGATGGACGCCCATGATATGTCAGCGTCCATATCGACTGACGCCAACCCTAATATAGCCGTCCATGGATGTGGACGTCAATATCCCTAATTTTCTGTGCGCAACAGAGCACAGAGAGCACTCATTGGGCCAGGCTTCTGATTGGGGAGATGTCTTCCCAACGGCTCTTATCTGTCCCTTCAACCCCTGCACGAGCCCCTCTTGTCCCCTAGTCTATAAAACACATCTCTTTTGCAACCTAGAGAGCTCTCTTGGCTCTTTACTAGAAAGGAAACCCTAACTGAGAGAGAGAGGAAGGACTGACCTTGGAGGGCTTGGATCCGGCGACTGGAGGCGTTTTCTGGTGATCTTCTACGACAAGGAGGAAGGCCATACGTAGGAGAAGGCTTCCCTGGCGTTGGACTGCAGCCTGCAACCCCCTAGAACCCGGAGCAAAGGATTTCTGGAGGCTTCTTGGCGCTGCCCAAGGAGGGCTTCATCAGCTTATTCCGATCTTGTAGATTTAATTGAGAGGCAAGTAACCCATAGATCTCAATCCCATACATGTGTCCTAGGTCCCAGCAAATTTTGTGGATTTTAAATCGTGTCCTAGACCCTCCCTTTCACTCTGTAATTGGAGTTCGGTCTGTGCCCTAGCACAGAGGAACTTGGCGTCAATACCATTGACGCCAAGATCTCCCATCGGCGTCCAGCGATCGTGCGTCCAAACCCTTGAACGGCCAGAGGCTGCCGCAAGTTCTTCAGGATAGAACAGTGAGCTGTTCTTCCTGGTAGATGATTATTTTCGATATGTTTTCGCAATGAGGATATAGTGTAAATTTTATATGCTATGTAAAATAGATAATGATGTGTGTGGAAATTTCTGCATTTTTCTGTGGATGGCATGAATTTTTAGATTATTGAAATACATGTTAGGAAAAGATGGATTATGCATGTTCATCTACTGTCTACCTAATTCCTGAGGAATTAAATGCCCTAGATTTTTCTATACCATGTGCATATGTATCAGTCCATGCCCTGGAATTTTGAGAATTTTTCCATGACTGTGGGATTTACTGGAATTTCTGTTTTGGAAATGAAAGACATGCATAGAAATTGTAAAATTTACATTAAATTGTGTGCTGTGCAATAAATCAAGGGAAAATTTCTGTGATGATGATTATGTTAGAATCAGGGTTGTGAATGGTTAAATCTGATGTTCGTGTTATGTTCCATGTTAAAGTGAATTATGAATAGCATGAAACTGAATGTTTTAATTTCTGTAAATGTAATATGATTTAGAAAAATCTGAAAATTGTATGTGCGATTTAAACCTTAAAATTGTCTGTGGTAAAAGCTCATGTTATTTGAGGACAGTAAGTATTGTTATGGATTTTAATGTGAAAAATGACTATGTGAGCATGTTAATTGTGACTTGATGTGATTCAGTAAATTTCAGTTATATTGTATTATATCTGTATTATATTATGTGGCAGTTGCAACAGTGAGGTTAAAATCAGTAAATGAGGACTTATGTGTGTATAAATTATGTAGGTGTGTGTGCATGGAATGTGAGAGAACAAGTGGTATGGTGTGTGAAATGGTTAATGTGACAAGATAACAAGTATGCCCATATGACACTGCCACCCTAGATGCTTGGCTGTACTGTAGTAATGCCCTATGGGAAAGCTCAATGTGTCATGTGATACCCTAGAGAAGGGTCTTGATAAAGTGTACACCCTGGCAAAGGGTCTTGTAAAATCCTGGAGGTGGACAAGTTCCACTGGTAATGTGGGAAGGGCTTTCCCCGTTTCTGCAGGAACTAAGACTTTCACTATGCCGTGATTAAGTAAGTGAATGTGAATGTGTGTGTTATGTGATCGTCTATATGGTGGTTTGGGTGTGTCTTGGCATTAAGTGAAAATAAGTATAAGTGTGATGTGAAAAAGGATATGTGTTCATAGCACAAGGTATGTGCAAGATTTTGTAATGTGGCACAGTTATGTGCAAAAGTAGAATGATAAGAAGTGTGTGAATGTGAAAGAGGAATAATGGGAAATGTGTGTAAGTATTGTGTGATAAAACAAAGTAAGTGTATGTGAAAGCCAAGGTTTATCATATGGTTGTGTGTAATGAGAAAAATAGCATAAGTATAAATGACAATAGTGTTAATTGATAAATTGTTTATTGATGTGTACAAATGTGTGTGTATGTGTCATGTAGAAATTGTCAATTGCTAAAAGTGATGTTACCATTAGTACCAAAATGTAATATATGCTTTCATATTCATGGAATTTGAATGATTGGATACACATGTGTTTAGTATATGTTGTATAGTTAAAAGTGATCCCTATGTAAGGTAATATGAATGTGATAAAATTTGTATAAAATCAGCAAGCTAAATGTGAAGTAAATTTTATGATTGCATGTGAAGTGAGTTAGAAATCATGCTAGGAGTGCCACCTATCTTGTACATGTTTCCATGTTTAGTTGTGCAACTTTACAATGACTTGGATAAAGCATGAAAACGTGTGAATGTGCATTTTACTCATGTAATGACACCATGATGTTAGTGATCTTGTTTAGATTCTAGCTTTACATTGTTTAGATAATTGTTTAATGGAATTTGTTTAGGTTATAGCATGATCAGTATGATTTACTGCTGAAATTTATTGTGTTAATTGGTAAAAAGCATGTATGTATTGAATCTTAAGTTACTTGCTGGGTCTATTGCTTAGACTCACTCTTGCTAAACATTTCAGGAAACTAGTAGCTGAGGAGCTAGCAAGATTGAAGTGGAGTTGGACCAAGGGATTGAAGAGTTGTAGTTATATTCATAAGTATGTAGGCTACAATTGAAATTTAGATTTTGTTCAAATGTACTTGGAGTCGGCTATGTATTTGGAACATTTGCTCTTATGTTATCTCTTGTTGAACTATACAGACTGTGGTATGTGGATTTAAAAGTTGATGGAATGAGATTCTTTAAATTCCGTTGCATTTATTCGACTTTATTTGTGTATATCTCAGCTCATTTGTTACTTGTTGGGGTATTCTCCCTTAGCGGCTTGCTCTCATCCGACGTGGGTTTGTATAACCACCAGGTGGAAGTGGGTCGTTGCAAGCTCCCCCTCAACATTTGCATATTCATTTCTTGATACTTGCTAGGACATATACTCTCGCATAGTGAAGTGTCCAGACAAGCATAACTTGTCCTTCTTCAAGTCGTCATTTGATATACCAAGAAGTTCAACACAATGTGAGTTGAAGAATTTGATTGTCAAAAGAAATAGAAGTTGAATTGAGAGAGATGTGAACCATATGAATCAAGGAAGCAAAGAAGAATGATGAAACAATGACTCCCCCTCAGAATATGCTTAAACACTCAACCAAATAGAGAGATCAAGAAGATGGACATTTGCAAAGACCAAGCTCTCTCCTCAAGGATGAAAATCTATTGTCAGAAGAGGTTTGGTAAAGATGTCAGCAATTTGTTTTTCAGTTTCAATAAAGAGGAGTTTCAAAAGATTTCTTTGCCACCTCATCTCTCAAGAAATGATGCCTAATTTCAATGTGTTTTGTTTCTAGAATGCTGAATTGGGTTTTTAGACAGATTTATGGCACTTGTGTTGTCACAAAGAATAGGAACACAACCTAACTCTTGTTGTAATCAAGAAGTTGATGTTTCACCAAAGAATTTGAGTGCCACATCTACCAGCTGCAACATACTCAGCTCTGCAGTTGATAAGCAACTGAGTGTTGCTTTTAGAAGCCCAAGAGATTAGCATCCACCTAAGTACAACACAGCCACTTGTACTTTTTCTATCAAGTTTACACCCAGCATATCATACATCATAATAGGCAATCAAATCTAACTTACAACCAGCAGGATACCAAATTCCAAGATCACATGTTCCAACAAGATATTTAAAGATTCTTTTAACAGCTAACTGTGACTTTCTTTTGGATTAGCTTGAAATCTAGCACACAAGCACACACTGAACTGAATGTCAGGTCTAGAAGTAGTGAGATAGAGTAGAGAACCAATCATACCTCTGTATGTCTTTGGGTCTACTACTTACCAAGTGAGTCTTCTTCTAGTTTAGCATTATTGCAATGGGTGTGCTTGAATGCTTGAGGTTCTGGAAGTCAAACCTTTCAGAAGTTCTTTGACATATTTGTTTGACTTATGAAGATCCCCTCACTGGTTTGGTTAACCTGCAATCCCAAGAAAAATTGTAAGTCTCCCATTAAACTCATTTCAAATTCATTTTTCATTTGGTTTGCAAATTCATTGCACAGGCTCTTATTGTTGATCCAAATATTATCATCAACATAAATTTGGACTGCAATTATTTGTTTATTGACAATTTTTGTGAACAGTGTTTTATCAACATTACCTCTAGAATATCCTTTTTCAAGCAGAAAAGAACTCAAACGGTCATACCAAGCCCTTGGAGCTTGTTTAAGACCATAAAGAGCCTTATGAAGCTTAAAACATGATTATGATATTTTTCATTTTCAAAACCGAGGTTGTTCAACAAAATATTTTCTTTTATATAACCATTCAAAAAAGCACTTTTGACATCCATTTGATAAACTTTAAATTTCAGTGAAGATGCAAAAGCAAGAAAAATTCTTACAGCTTCTAGCCTAGCTACGGGGCATATGACTCTTCAAAATCAATTCCAAATTCTTGGTTGTACCCCTTTGCAACTAGCCTAGCTTTATTTCTTATGACTTGACCATTTTCATTCAATTATTTCTGAAAACCCATCTAGTGCCAATGACTGATTGGTCACTAGGTCTAGGTACTAATCCCATACTTGATTTCTTTCAAATTGATGAAGTTCATCATGCATTGCATTGATCCAGTCAGAACTCATTAGAGCTTCATCAATTGATTTTGGTTCAACTTGGGAAATTAGTGCTAGTGGGTCTTCATGAATTGCATTCAGGAATGATGATCTAGTCCTTACCCTATCATGCACATTGCCAACAATATTTTCTAATGGGTGATCTCTCAAAAATCTATGTTCAAAGTTACCTGTTGAGATGCACTTAAGTCTGGAACAACATTACCTGATCCACTCGGAGTAGGTGAATGAATGTTCAAATTCTCACCAATGTCTTCATTTCCTCAACAGTTGGTGAAGAATCCACAATGAAATCATCCTCTTCATTATCTTGACTGTCCCTGCAAGATTTAGAACCATGAGTTGAAAAGGAATTTTCATCAAAAATACATGTGGAGACTCTTCAACAGTCTTGTTCTTGAGAGAGTAAACTCTAAAAGCCAAGAAAATGGCTTCCTGACTTTTAGCATCAAACTTGTCAAGATTTTCCTTATTGTTGTTATGCACAAAACATTTACACCCAAAGATTTTGAAATAAGACAAGTTGGCTTTTTGTTTTTCAACAACTCATAAGGGGTTTTCTGATTTTTTGTCTGACCATGCTCTATTGAGAATGTGATTTGCTGTATTCACAGCTTCAGCCCAGAAGGATTTGGGCAAATTGCTTTCTAAGAGCATGGATCTAGCCATTTCCACAAGAGTTCTATTCTTTCTTTCCACAACTCCATTTTGTTCTGGAGTTCTTGGTGAAGAAACTTGTGAAATATGTGAAGTTCAGCACATAAATCAGAAAAGGATTTGTTTTCAAACTCACCCCCATGATCAGTCAAAATGTTTTTGATTTTATATGGAAAACTTGTTAAGGCAGTGGTACAGAAATTCCTGAACTCAAGGCAAGCATCACTTTTGTGGGACAGAAAGATAACCCATGTAAATCTAGTAAAATCATCAATAATGACAAACCTATCTTTTGCCACTAAGACTTAGAATTCTTGTTGGGCCTATGAAGTATTCTAGTGGCTTAGATGTGAGTACCTCATTGAGGGTTTTAAAAGATTTTCTGGTTTGTTTTCCTTGGGCACAAATCCCACAAACTTGATTTTCTACATTAGAAAAGGATTCAGGAAGACCTTTAACCAAATTCAGCCTTAACAGTTTATTTATTGTTCTGAAACTTGCATGACCAAGTCTTTTGTGCCAAGTCCATGCAATTTCATTCTTATTTGCAACAAGACAAATATTTTTCAGAAAAGTTTTTATCAAGGTTGATCATGTAGACATTGTTTTCCCTCTTTCCAAAGAATTTTATTTTATCAGTTGATGAGTCAATTATCTTGCAAAAATCAGATTCAAACACAACTTTGTGACCTTTGTCACATAGTTGGCTAATGTCAGCAAATTGTAATTTAAACCATCAACTAACAAAACATTATCAACTGAGTTTGAGGAAGATTGACCAACCTTTCCAGATCCAATAATTTTTCCTTTATTTTTACCTCCAAATGTAACAGAACCTCCCTCCTTCTCAATCAGGAATGAAAATTTAGCTTTGTCTCCAGTCATGTGTCGTGAACACCCACTATCAAGGAACCACACATTTGAGTTGGGTGCACGACCTTCCTGCAAAATCAATCAGTGAAGAGAAGATTTTGGTACCCAAACATTGTTGGGACCATCAGAATGTTTGAACATTGACATCAAATCTTTTCTAACCCAAATCTGATTTATTTTTTGTTTTTGTTTTTTTTCAGTGGTGTTTTTTGTCTTTTTCAATTTGTTCTTCCCTTTTGGAATAAAAACACCAGTGTTCTTTTTCTCTTTAGGAGGGGAGTTTTGCATTTGGACATAAGTGTTCAGTTGTGGAGGTACAAACCAAGGGTTTTGTTGGTACATTGAAAATTTTGGATAGAAGATTGAGGGTGGTACCAAAATGATTGTGATACCATTGGTTCCAAGAATTAGTCCAATCAGCTTGATGTGCTGTCTTGGAAGTCCAAGGTTTGTCATGAATGCTTCTTTTGAATTTTTCTTATTTTTCAGATTTTTATTTGAATTTTTAGTTGACTGGTTTGTGTTTATTGAGGTTGAGAGGTCGACCTGTCCTTGACTGGTGTCGACACAGCAGTCACAGATTTCATTTTTTGTGACTGGTGTCGACCTGTCAGGTGATTGTGTCGACCTGATTGTTTTCTTTGTTCTGGGTTTTTGAAGTCTTTTTGTGTTGCTTGACACTTGCTTGTTTTTGTGTCTTCAAGACTAGGACCTTTGACAAAATTTATCAAGGTGCTTTTTCCCTTATCTCACCAGATTTGTCTTTTTTTTATTTTTGTTTGTTGAATCCTAGTCCATGTGATTCAGATCTCATCCTGATCCTAGCAAGGCCTCCAAATTGTCTTTACCTTTTGTGAAGGTTTCAATGACTTGTTCTTTTTCTTTTAGCTGGTTTTCTAAGGTTTTGATTCCATCAGCATTTTGTTGTTTTTCTTTTTGTTCCAATTCCAGCTTTTCAGACAATTCTTTAAACTCATGAGTGGCCTTTTGGGATGCAAGCTTGAGCTCATCAATCACATTCAGAAGATTTTCTTTTTCCTCATGGAGCTCAGCTACTTCATTTTCCAATTCAAAATTCTTTTGTTTATTGATTGTTTGCAGAATGTTTTCAATTTTCTTCTTTAATGTTTTTTTCTTTTTCTTATTTCAGAATAATTTCAACAAGTTCAGCATATGCATCTTGCCAATCATCAATTGAATATCTTCAAAATATGTACTTACCTTTCATCTGAGCCATTTGCCATAAGCAAATTTCCTCACTCTCAGAGCTTGAGGACTTTTCTTCTTCTTTCTCACTTGAGTCTTCATCAGACCAAGTGGCAACCATTGCTTTTGGCTTCTTGAAATTTGTGAATCTTCTTGTATTTCTCCTTCTTGTTTTCAGGACATTCTCCCTTCATATGTCCTGGTTTGTTGCACTTATAACAAATGACAACTTCATCAGATTTCTGATTTCTACTTGAATTGGCATTAGAAAGGAAGTGTTTCTTTTTCCTGATGGGAATTTCTTTTTCCCAGAGAGTTTTCCTTTTCTATATTTTAAGAATTTTCTGAATTGCCTGGTCATGAGGGCAAGCCATCCTCATTGGACTCAGACTCATCAGAACTTGTTTTCTCTTGATTCTTGTCTTTGTTACTAGATGAAGCTTTGAGGGCTACTGGTTTGGTTTTATTATGTGCTCTTCATTTCTTTTCAGGTTTATTTCATAAGTCATTAAGGATCCTATCAATTCATCCAAAGAGATTTTGGACAAATCTTTAGAATCTTCGATGACTGTGGCCTTAGTGGCCAAATTGAAGAGAGAGAGCGCAAGATTTTCCTTACCAAATCAGCATCTGTACAATCCTTACCTAAAGCCTTCAGTCCATTCACAATGATCATAACCTAGCAAACATTTCAAATATTGTCTCATCAATTTCATCATAACAGTTCATACTCAGAAACAAGAATGTTAGCTTTGTTTCTTTTACTTGGGATGTTCCCTCATAGAGTAGCTCAAGCTTATCCCACATCTCCTTGGCAGATTTGCACATGGAGATTCTTGAGTACTCCTTAGGGTGGACTGCACATTGTATCATATTCATGGCACTATAGTTCAGGTAGCCCTTCTAATCTGTTCCCTGGTCCAGTTTCTTCCTCTCCCTGGTTCTCATAGGGACCTACCTCGACTAC
>JACBKR010003854.1:0-26843 GCA_014218235.1 Colocasia esculenta
TCTCTCTCACGTGCTCTCTCTCCTCTCTCTCTCTTGTTTTTTCTCTCTTGTTCTTTCTCCTTCTCTCTCTATTTCTAATGTTTCTTTATTGTAATTGTTAACTTAGACAACACGTTGTTGATCTTTTTTATCTATTTAATGAGTTGCAGTTTTAAATCTCATCCATGGTCTTTAATCCACTCTTTATCTCTCTCTCTATCTATTTCATGTAGTTTAAATTTATTTCGTGCAACTTAATTTTAATATCACCACATTATTTTCTTAAATAAAAATCTAAGGTTTTCAATTCTAAAATCTTTTTCTTCGTGGATTCGACTCGGCTCTCACCACTTAACTACTGTTAAAATATTTAGTGTAGGCCGATTATTTGAGATTGTTAGTCACGTGTTTAACGACGCATTCGTGGGCTATCGGCAAACTTGCTGCATCTTCTTTATTTTTCTATTTATTTATGCCACGTCCGCCTTCTCCTTCCCCTGCCATCAAAAAAGAGAAAAGTTGAGAGAGAGAGAGAGAGAGAGAGTGGGCTGTGATGTGAGAGAGAAAAAAGAAAATGGGAGAGAGAGAGAGAGATGTGCAAGAGAGAGAAAGAGTAGTAGAAGAGAGGGAGCCAGAGAAGGAGAAAGAAAACAACATAAGAAAGAGAGAGAAAAAGGGTTGGGGGTGCACTGATAGTGAGAGAGAGGTGGGGTGCATGGGGCATGGGTGTGCATAGGGTCATGAGAGAGAGAGCAAGAAAGAAAGAGAGAGCAAGAGATAAAGAGAGGGAAGGAGGGATGCAGTATATTTGTGTAAGTTACACAAATATGCAGGTGTAACATATTTGTGTAAGTTATTGCATATTGTATAAATTGTAACATATTTATGTAAATTACAACAAAATTATGTAAGTTGTGGTATACTTGTATAAGCTATATTGCTATACGATTTTTTTGTAAGTTGCAGCGTATTTGTGTAAGTTATAGTATACTTTTGTAGGTTGTAGCATAGTTGAATAGTTTATAGATAATTGTATAAGTTGTAGTATTTTTGTGTTAGCTGTACTATTATATCATATTTTGTGCAAGTTGCAGCATATTTGTGTACGCTAGACACTGTAGTATATTTGTGAAAGTTGTATCAGTGTATCATATTTGTGTAAGTTTCAGTATATTTACATAAATTATAGCATATATGTATAAGCTGCAACATATTTGTGTAAGCTACAATATATTTGTGTGAGTTGCAATATATTTGTGTAAGCTATAATATATTTGTATAAGCTAAAACATATTTGTGTAAGTTACAGTATATTTGCATAAGTTATATAACATATTTGCATAAGCAGCAACATATTTATGTAAGTTAATGCATATTTGTATATTTGTGTAAGATGTAGCATATTTATGTAAATTGTAGTATATTTATATAAGTGTAGCTATGGTTGTTAATGGATCGGGTCAGCCAATAGGTCTGTGGGCCTCGCTCGATTTTGGGCTAGGCTGCAAGACTCTTTTCGGCCCGTGGGTTTTTAGTCAAGCGTAAAACCTACCCTAACTCAGCCCATGGGCTGGACTTGGTTTGAGTTCAGCCCAACAAGTCAGCACAGCCCGTTCTCTTTTCTTTTTTCTCATTTCAAATCTAAATTCTACTTAGTTAAAATTATGTTATTTTACTTATTTAAAAGTTGAAAACTCTTGTAGCACCTCGAAAAATTTAGTAATTTAAAATTTTAAACAAATGAAAATAAATAATTTCCACATTATCGAAATAATAGAACTTACGTACCATTATCGTACGTGCAAGAACACATCGAAAAATTTCATAAAAATTATAAATCAACTCTAAACATTATTCCTAAGTGTTCCACGAAGAAATATGTGCAACGAAAAATCCGATTGACCAAGTGTACGTCGCATAGTGACTAATTATCCAAATTAGGAAACTAAGTCGGAAAACTATTAACCCGAAAATATAACACGATCATAAATTAAATAAATATGTTGGAGAGGCTTCCAACATCATGTATTGATGACCCATTATTGGAATTGGGCCAATGGATCACTTTTTGCCCAAGAATAAAATGGAGCAAGAAAAATACATAGAATTCGTAACCCTAATTAAGCTGAAAATAGAAGGATGTAATTAGGGCAAATCCCAAGGCAATAAGGCTTTATTGGCACCCAATTTCGTGGCTAACCATGGTGGGAGGTTTCCTAAAGCCTCACACACACTATTAGGGTGAGAAATCATCGAAATATGGAAGATGGAATGCCAAAACCGCACCTTGCCTTTACTTCACCCAATGGGACTTCCAAAACACACTAGATGCATATATACATACTATGAAACCCTAGGGGATGAAAATACACATTGATGGGGTCGTGGGAGGCTATTTTTGAGCACCCGAAGGATGAGGAAACCGCCCCAACGCGGAGCTTCTTCCCTACTGCGTTCTGCATCAATCTGTGTAGAAAGCTCATCTTGGAGTCGACCAAAGGTAGGCCAAACCTTAACCAAACCTTGCAAGACTTATACCCCTGGAAAGAGGGTCGAGTCTAGTTCCTAATCCCACTAGTTTGACTATTTTTCATTTAGTAGATCGGGTGCAGTAAGCATTCTCCTCCAAGTGGTCGGAACGTGGGTTTTCTGGAAAAATATGACTTCTTCAACCCAAAAGGTAGGTGATCTCGGGAAAAATATTAATAAATCATATACCAATGTGTCAAGCATCGAGTCTACTTTCATTTCCAAGTGGTTTCATCAAGTTTCATTGAGTACATCTTGAGTTATAAGCGTTTTGCCAAAGTCGCGCATGTTGAGGACTTTTTATGTTCATGTCGATTTCTCACGCATCCCGAGACCATTTTTAATGATTCCAAAACCATAGTTCTCCCCTATTACATGTTCCCAACGAGTTTCATGTTGACACTTTTGTCCCAAGAGCCTAGATTAGAAGATATAAGTGTTGCATGATGTTCGCTACATGTTCCTGTGATTTCCTGCGTTTTCGGGCAAGAACCCAAAACGCGACGGGTGCAGAGGACGCATTTTGCATTCATGTGAATCGCAACCGTGACCCACGTCGCGATTTAGAGCACACCCCGTATGGCTCTGGCGCCTCAAACTGTGCGCCATATAGTTTTCTGCGCCTGTCTGAAACGCGACGAGAACCCCCATCGCGATTCAGACCATTTTCCCGCCCAAGATTTTCCATTGATTTTTATATTGCTATTTTAAACGCGCTTCATGAATGCGACGGGGTATCCCGTCGCGATTCAAACATGAAGGCGACATCATAGGCTGTCACGATTTATATCTGTATATGTTAGTCTTGTTCCGACTATGCACAGCGTTGTTAATGCGTTGACTGTGTCCGACGCGGATTTCTAGGCCTACCCGTGTAACGGCCCTGATATTCATACCCAATAAGGGTCCATATCCAGATCAGTCTCCCGTGAACGGATCGAAGTCTCGCAAGGGATATCTCAAACACGTGTCCAGGAAGAATATAAAAGACAAACCACAACAGTAAGAGACACAAGAAAGTACATGTGCTCATATCTGCATATAACAATTTACAACTGTCCCATTACATTATTACATGTCCAAATTAAGAAAAGTACAAGTATCTGGGGCATACCCCGAGGGAGCATAAGCTCGCACAACTCTACTAACACTACTGCTGGTGGTACAAGTCTGTCACAGCGTCTTCGCAAGCCACACCATCGGTAAACCCTGAAAAGAACTGTAAGGGAGTGAGCCTCAACAAGTCACTGGCTCAGTAGGGGACCACCCAAAACCACACACAGTACGAGAGGACCTCAACCCCAATGGGTCTCACAGGCAACATCAGTAACCAAACCATATCATGCTCACAGCAAAGCATAATCTTATCAATTAATACGAATCCCGGAAGGAAGAAGAGACAGCAGAACTAGAACCACGCTACTAGTCTGCCCAAAAACTATAAAGCCTAGGCCACAAGCCTCACAGGCACACCACCTCAACAACTGGTCGCCTAATCTGTAAGCCACACAAGCAAAGCATTGCCTAAGCTACTAACTTCACTGGCAAGCCTCCAACACATGGGTAACATGACTGCTAACTAAGATCTAATCCTTTATACCCTTAAATCACGTTGTATCGAATGTCATACTTAAGAAACAAGACTGGCTATCACGAAGCCAATCCATCGCACACTAATCATTATGGTAGCTTACCCAAGGAAGGGTAAAATAATACAAGTGGAGGGTTTCACCGCAAGACTTCCACTTCACCACCTGAAAAGGCTAGTACTCAGCGTACTACGAGAAACCAGTACCCACAAAGAGTACATGTATCTACCACCACGAGGTACCACCACGGAACATAAACACACCACAGAACACAAACACAACTGTGCCACTACGAGGGCACACCACAACCAATCAAACCACAACCAGTGAGTCTCCGCTCACTAACCACAATAACAACCGTGCCAACACCATGGCACACCTCGATGGGTAAAACCACAACTAACACATGCTACAACTGATAGCAAAGCACGAGCCGAAAAGCACGATGCCACCACACGGGACAGACTACTGTTTCATGACGTCAATATCCAACCCGGACAACACAACACAAGAACAACCTCTCAGTCTCGTAGTCACGGACGTAAGGTCCAACTGCCACTCCACAACACAAGTAAAGTCAAAGAACTATGGAGACTAACCAAACTACCACAACTTACAGGTCACACACCCTGCAGGCCCATGCCTGGCACCTTTTAGAGACTCTGGCCCAAGCTCCCTAAAGTGAGGCACTGGTAACAGGACTAGCTGGGGCCCAGTACGTCTACTGGTGTCCGTAACCCCCAACCACGAGCGTGCTACAAGTGACTAAACACACTCTCACAAGTCACTGTCCCACTATCGTCTTTCCCTCAGCCGGACGTACTACTCAAACACAAGAGTGAGAGTGTTCATGAAGACGACAAGACCTCGACGGTACCACTGCACCGGGACAAACCCCGAGCACACTCATGTGCTTGGCTCTCCTCGGAACCTGGGGCACCCAACTGAAGAGGCATTCCGGAATAGGCGCCGGACCACCAAACTCGGCAACGCATTAATCACATCATAAACTTATACAATCTTTATTACAAACAACGATATATACTTATGTATTCTTTATTACAAACCACGGAACAAGTGTCAAGAATAGCTTAACCCCGGTCACCCTGTGACCCACAAGCTATCCCACACCAATACTTATGTAAACCACGATAATCAATCACAAGCTGGCCTATCATTGGTCATCACGTGACCTTCTTGCCACATACATATAACAAACACTATTTAAACACTAACTCTTAACCTTACTTACATTATACTACTTAAACCATCTCTATTAACCCATAAAAGACGTCACAATACTAAGGCTAGATTCACACTGGAACCATCATTGCCCAGTTAACACAACACTATGTGCCATGCACATATTCATACTATGACAACTCCACACCAACTATGTAAACCATACGTAAACCACCCACTAACCACGTGGGTAACATGTTCACAGAGCTCTACAAGTGCAATACACCTCTTACCAAAGCCATGTATGATAAACGACGATAATCGGATAACCAAAACTCCAAAAGCATGCAAGCAGAATCCTCGGCTGTGATCGCGACAGAGGCAAAGGCTGCCTTCTGATCGCGACGCCACGACATGTCGCGATTGGAAACCTTGTCGCGACGAGTCGGCCTGTTGCGACCTGGCCGCCACAGCAGGGTCCGTCGCCTTCTCAGGCGAAAACCCCAATCTGGGAACCATCTCTGAATTTTTCGTGCAAACCACCCTAAACATAATTCCAACCCGATTTTCATGCTATTTTCACCTCCTAGACATAGTATCTATTGTTCTTAAAGCGGTAAACACACTATCATGCAATCTACATAACAAATCAAGGTAGAAGTCCCTACCTTCATGAAGAACGTGTAAACCGGCTACAACACGACGTCTCCCCCGCTCCATGTGACGTCCTCGCGTCGAGAGCGCATCGAATACCCCGCCGGAATGTTGAATCGCCCAGAAAACCTGCGACAGCTCCTCTCCCGTCGAGCAGGGCTTGTGAAAGTTCTGTCGGATAGCCTGCTTAAAAAAACCGCACAGCGGTTGGGATCGCGACATACCTCCCCGTTGTGACCTGATCGCGACGGAGCAAACCCCACTCCATGCGTGACACGCGGCGCACATGCAGACGTCAACCCCAACGACGGAAACCAGAACGCGACCCTCACTGCCGTCGCATTCAGAACGCGACCTACACCCCCATCACGTTCACATCCAGTGAACCAATGGGCACTACGGGCCTAACCTGCCGGCCTACTAAGCCCCACATAATGCGCGGAAACCACAACTAAGGCCCAATGACCCCATATTGGCCATGAGCACCACACCAAAACCAATAAACACATATCCAAACTACCATTAATCAACGATCCGTGAAGATCCGAAAAACGCGCTACGTTACAACTCGAGACCTATTTTTATAGTGTTTAATGTTAGTCTTGCATGATATGTACTTAATATGCATTGTGTAGCCTGTCTAATGACCTAAAAGCCAGCAACCCATGTTAAATACATAACGATGTAAAGACTATTCTAATTGTTCATTAATGCTACGATCTGCTCTTGCAAACTATTGATTAAATCATCTATTGTTCTAGCCTTTTAAAGTGATTAATTGTTATCTTAAAATGTGCAAACCATGTTTAGTTAATTGCATAGTTCCATCTCATGTTAGCATGTTAATTGTTTTCCGCAAGTTTGACACCGATGGATTGTGGATTTAGACACGTGTTCGCTACACACTTGCATATCTAGGCAGCCCTTTCTTGGGGGATTGGAAACTCACGGCCGGTCATTCCGTATCGGCAGTCTAGTGACCTTTCTCTTACCGTAATTCTCTGTACTCCGTGGATTCCCTCATAGAGACCGAGTTGGTTGTACCATTGAAGTTCCCTGTAGATAGCGTGCACTTCCTTTCTTCTCTTGTTCTCGTGAGTGTGATTTATAATCTAGACTTAAGCCATTGTAAAGAGTGAACTAAAGTATAAATTGCGCCTTTATGCTGCCGAAATTATCTCTTGACTATTGTTATCATGAAATCATGTTCACCTTACTTGCTACTTGTTCTCATCATCATCATGAACATGACATTACACTTGCTTACATCTTGAAACTCTTATTGGCCATTAATGACTGTGGGTATCTACATTTAAAAATAGTGAGTTGCTGATCGGGCACGGAGAGTGTTCAAGGGCTCCAGTCTAGCCCCAATGACAGAGAGTCATAAATATACTGTTAACCATGTGGTATAATGATTACTGGCGTTGCATCTACACTGGGAGTACTTGCGAGTTGAATGATAGATACAATAACCACATACACGTGTTCAAGTGTGCATTTCAAGGTGGATCTTTCCTTGGTGTACATTAGTGTCTTCGTGCTTGATTAGTGTTACATGATCGTGCTCGTGCTTGCTTGTTTGCGTGATATGGCCATCCTGCAATTATTACAATTTAAAGTGATATCTTGCATGCTTGTTAAATGCCTCACTATTGATAATATCTTACTCGTTATATCGTTCTAGATCTTGCTCTATCATGATCACTCTATCTAGCTTATTTCATGTATCATGTTTTAATGAGTTTTATTCGTACATGCATATCATGACAATCATCATGCTTACCTAGTTCTAAATTGCTAATCACTTATATCATTGCCCGCACATTGAGATATAATCCTAATAGGCTAGTTTGCTCATTCCCTACTTTTAACCATTCTAGGTGACTATGAAATTCAAGAAGAGGAGCAAGTCGAGGATGGGAATGTGTCCAAGTGATGAGCGTCCCAATATGAGAGCCTATCCCTAGTTCATATTTTGAGTGTCAGATTCATGTAGTAGGAAGTGATAAATAAATGTACTTTTCCTTTTATTGAGTCTTAGTCCTATATTAGTTCCTTTGAAAACAAATGAGATGAGATCTGAATACAATTTCCATTGAGTTCAATATTTGGGCCCTATGATGATGTTGTGTTGTTATACACTTAGTGCGTGCTAGCTAGAGGCTTATTTGCCGACTGTTCACGTCTCGGAATATCGACTCGAATTATCCGAATTAATATCCGCTGCGTAATTCTCGGGACGTGACTCCCTTGCTGAAGTGTTCTAAATTGCTCCCTTTTGTTTGCTGAACTTGTACCTAAAAGAAAGTGTTATTGAAAACCTCAAGAAACTCAGGCCAAGTAATTGTTTCTTCAGCTCTACCGGCAAACACGGTCTGCATCTTAAGTCTCCACCATTCTTGTGCAAAACCCCTCAATTGATATGTTGCTAAGATGACTCTATCCGCCTGGGGACATCTCATTGTGACAAATACCCTTTCAATCTCATGGATCCAATGTTCAGCTGTATCCGGATTTGGGCCTCCCAAATATGTTGGTGGTTGCAAACGCAAGAACCACTCCACCATCATTGTGGACTCCTCCACACTTGCTGGCCTCACCGGTACCACTAGAGGTAAAGGTACTACAGGGGTGCCTCTACTCCATAAGGTGGTACTAATGGTGCCGACATTATCTCCTCTGTCACCGGTGGTGCTACCCCGGAAGATTGCCCCGGTAGTTGCTGATCTGCGTGAGACTTTCCCACATTCTCTCTATCATTTGGTGAGTAGACTCCTCAGGGTCATCACCTCCTCCTCCTCAATCTCGCCTATCAGCCATTATAAGCCTGCACATACACATTCCATCCACACAAAACAACAAGTATATTATTACAAAAACAAGACCAACTACTAGCAGAGGACCATGATAAGGTACTATTATGTACTCTTCCCATTCTTACATATTTACATGGAAGAAGCGACTCACTTCAGCCCTAATATTGGTGATACAGGTAGGAAGATGTGGTTTTGTGATATATACTGATGCATCCAAAGAGGATTTAGAGCGGTACTTATGCAACATGGGAAGGTGGTGGCCTATGTATCTAGGCAATTGAAGCGTCATGAAGAAAATTATCCTACACATGATTCGGAATTGGCAGCGGTTGTTTTTGCATTGAAGATTTGGCGGCATTATTTGTATGGGGAAAGGTTTGAGATATTCATGGATCATAAAAGTTCGAAGTATATCTTCTCCCAGAAGAACTTGAATTTAAGACAGCGCAGGTGGATGGAATATCTCAAAGATTATGATTTCAGTTTGGCATATCACCCAGGTAGAGCAAATGTGGTGACAGATGCTTTAAGTAGAAAGGTGGTTGTGAGTCATATTATGATGAAAGAATGGAAAATGTATGAGGATGTGGCAGAAAGTTCTTTGTTTGTACCAAGCAACCGATGAAAAGCTGTGTTGGCTAATAGTGCGGTGGAACCATCATTGTATTGGCAAGTTGTGGAAGCTCAAAAGGAAGATGAATACTTGGCCGACATTGTGAAGATGGAGGATGTTACCATTAATGATGATTGTGTTGTGCGGTTTAGGCACATGTTGTATGTTCCAAATGAAGGTGGGGTAAAGCAGAAAATGTTGGAAGAAGCACATCGGTCCAGGTACACTATACATTCGAGAAGTACATTAACTACTTCATGCCAATTCAATGGTGTTCTACAAGGTCTTCCATAAAGTGCCCCATATGGTGCCATGCCGATACTTGAATGATATCTATTGTTGTAGGCAAACTCAACTATGCCAAGGTGATGTTCCCATCCACCTCTCCAAGCCAAACAACATGCCCAGAGCATATCCTCAATGGTTTGGATTGTTCTCTCCGTTTGTCCATCAGTTTGGGGATGATATGCGGAACTATATCTCAGTTGTGTGCCCACAACCCTTTGCAAACTCCTCCAAAAATCCGATGTAAACCTGGGATCCTGATCTGAAACAATAGTAACTGGTATCCCATGCAATGGCATAATTCTTTCAACATATAACTTTGCTAACCGATCCACTACCCATGACATGCTAATCGGTAACAACCTACACACTTTGGTTAACCGATCAATAAAAACCCAAATACCATTAAGGAATAAAAACATCGAGTTGGTGAAAGTTCGGTGGGAAAATCGGCAAGGTGGTGAAGATACTTGGGAGTTGGCCGAAGAAATGTTCAAGACATATCCGTATTTGTTTCAGTAAGTAGCACTTCTCTTTTTAGGTGATAGTTGCATATGCTTTGAACTATGTTATGTTTACCGCTTTAATTTTGAGGACGAAATTCTTTTTAGGTGATAGTAATGTAATAACCGGTACGTTCGGATTGAGGTTTACCGAGTTTTGGAGGTCTAAGAGTGTTTTTACAGCTTTTCTTGGTCAGATGGTAGGCAGGTGGGCTTGGCATTCCAGCTCAGTTCGGGCTCTGTCGGGCTCTTTGAGATCGCGTCACATACAGACGACGCGATTCACATGGGGTTATTGCATCCAGTATCCTCGACACGATTAAGATATTAATCGCGGTCACTATATGGGGCGCGAATTTGAACCGCCGTTACGTGGTCGTCGCTGCATGCGCGCCGCGTGGCGCATGCATGACGTCGGGGGTTTAATTGCATCAGTAACGTCGGACGCGTTTATTAACACGTCGGGTATGTGCGACGCAAAGCTTGACACGACTTCGCCTCTTGCGATCGGGCCAAAGCCTCGCAAGGGATATCAAACACATATGTCTATGAAAATATAAAAGAACCACATTAAGCACATATACGATATATTGCTTATACATGTCCATAAGAAAAGTACATACTAGGTTCCTTACATCGGGTTTTGGAGGAGTTTGCAAAGGGTTGTGGGCACACAACTGAGATATAGTTCCGCATATCATCCCCAAACCGATGGACAAACAGAGAGAACAATCCAAACCATTGAGGATATGCTCTGGGCGCGTTGTTTGGCTTGGGGAGGTGGATGGGAACATCACCTTGGCATAGTTGAGTTTGCCTACAACAATAGCTATCATTCAAGTATCGGCATGGCACCATATGAGACACTTTATGGAAGACCTTGTAGAACACCATTGAATTGACATGAAGTAGGTGAAAGGCAGGTAATGGGATTGGAATTGGTGCAACAATGTGCAGAAGTGGTCAAGTTTATTAAGGAGAAACTTCAAACGGCACAAAGTAGACAAAAGAGCTACGCGGATGTCCGGCGTAGGCCCTTACAGTTTGAGGTTGGAGAGTATGTGTTTTTGAAAGTTTCCCCGACTCAAGGTGTTCTAAGGTTCAGCAAGAGGGGCAAGTTGAGCCCTAGATTTGTGGGTCCTTTTCGGATCTTGGAAGAATTGGGGAGACGGCTTACATGTTGGAGCTTTCAGCAGATTTCACGGATGCTCATGACGTGTTTCATGTCTCCATGTTAGGAAGTATATCCGAGATCCTTCTCAAGTTTTGAGCTATCAGCGGGATGATTTGAAGCCCGATATTACCATGCCAGAATATCCGATGATGAACACAGGCAGGCGGACTCAAAGATTAAGGAATAAAAACATCGAGTTGGTGAAAGTTCGGTGGGAAAATCGGCAATGTGGTGAAGATACTTGGGAGTTGGCCGAAGAAATGTTCAAGACATATCCATATTTGTTTCAGTAAGTAGCACTTCTCTTTTTAGGTGATAGTTGCATATGCTTTGAACTATGTTATGTTTACCGCTTTAATTTCGAGGACGCAATTCTTTTTAGGTGATAGTAATGTAATAACCAGTATGTTCGGATCGAGGTTTACCGAGTTTTGGAGGTCTAAGAGTGTTTTTACAGCTTTTCTTGGTTAGATGGTAGGCAGGTGGGCTTGGCATCTCAGCTCATTTTGGGCTCTGTCGGGCTCTTTGAGATCGTGTCGCATACAGACGACGTGATTCTCATGGGGTTATCGCGTCCGGTATCCTCGACACGATTAAGATATTAATCGCGGTCGCTATATGGAACGCGAATTCGAACCGTCGTTACATGGCCGTCGCTGCATGCGCGCCGCGTGGGGCATGCAAGACGTCGGGGGTTTAATTGCGTCGGCAATGTTGGATGCGTTTATTAACACGTCGAGTATGTGCAACGTGGTTTGAGTTATGTGCTGTTTAGTGTATCTTCCCCTGGCCGAACAGTGCAATCGCACTACTCAGCTGGGGAAGATGCTGCTGCGGCTATGAAGAGAAGCTGGGGCGATTTTGGTGCAATTGGAGGCCGTTCGGTGTAATTCCGGCGTGAGGGCGGGCGTCGGAGCGCGAGGAATCCGTTGGCAGCATCGGAAGTGTGCTTTCTTCATTGGTAGGGGAACTCTACCATGGTTTCTACCCTGTTTGCATGTTGAATGGTTTGTGTGGTGCATGGATAGGGGTTCTATTTGTGGGAATTGCATGGGCCTGCTAGTGAGCATGTGTAGGAACCTGTCTGCATGTTTATTTTCAGCATTACATGACTGTGGGACTGGGTGGTATGATTTCCGGATGGGTTTGTGGGGTGTATTCCTGAGCTCTGAAAGGCGTCTGGTACAGTGGACGCGTTCTTGTGAACGCGTCGCTTACACTCGACGCGATTTAGAGTTGAATAGCGTCCTTTATGTCCGACGCGTTTTCAATGTGCAATGGCGGCGTCTGTTCTGGACGCGATTAAGAAAGTGGTCACCCGAGGTGGCCAGTTTGTCTGGTTTGTGTTCCACAATGCTTGGGTTGTGTTACCAAGGCAATGTAGGGACTGTATGGGTTGTGTGGACCTGCATTATGATTAATATCGAGGTGTTTTGCATGGGTTTGTGTGCATAGCAAGTTAGGTGTTACGCCTTCCGTAGTTACCTCTCCAGTCGGTTACCCTAGCACCAGGTGCTTAGGGCTTGTCCCAGTACGGGAGTGCCGTCGAGGTTTGTGTCATCTTCCTGGAGACCCTCACTCCTGTGTTTGAGTAGTACGTCCGGCTGAGGAAAAGACGACAGGGGACAATGGCTCGTGTTTGTAGGTGTGCGGCCATTTGTAGTGCGCTCTTGGTTGAGGGACAAACACCGGTAGATGTACTGGTCCTCAGCTAGTCCTGTTACAGTGCCTCACTTTAGGGTTCTCGGTCGGAGCCCCTAAAGGTGTCAGGCTTGGTCCTGCAGCAGTGTTGCTAGCAGGCGTGGTGTGGTTAGTCTCCACAGTTCTTGTCCTTGTTGAGGTGGAGATGTAGCTGGACCCTTCGTCCGTGGCTGCGAGGCTGAGAGGTGTACTTGTGTTGTTTGTCTGAGTCTGTGGCTGGTGTCGCGAACCAGTGCTCGTGACTCGTGTTCGGCGTACCCTTTCTTTAGCTTGTACACTCGACGTGTGTCGCTATTTATTTATTTGTAACTGTAGTATCATGCTTAGGTGTTTACATGATTTACAACTTTAATATTAATTGTGTTTTCTCAGCTTGGGGGAGTTACCCTACTGAGCCGATGACTTGTGAGGCTCACCCCTTTTCCTTCCAGGTGAGGGAGAGCAGGAGGCTTCACGTCCTTCCAGTAGTTCGGACCAGCCTCATAGCGGAGTCAGGCCGTCACCACCAGCAGAGTAAAGTTCATACTTGTGGAGCCTTAGGGCTTGTTCCGGGCTGTGTTTTTGTTTATGTTGATTATGTAAGGAACCTGGTATGTACTTTTCTTATGGACATGTATGAGCAATATATCGTATATGTGCTTAATGTGGTTCTTTTGTATTTTCACGGACATATGTGTTTGATATCCCTTGCGAGACTTCAGCCCGATCGCGGGAGGCGGAGTCGTGTCAAGCTCGTTATAGTGTTAACAGGTTTGAACGGCGTGGTCCGTTACAGTTGGTATCAGCCTCAGAAGAAGAGCATGCAAATCATTTGAGAATTTCATTACAAACATTGAGGGAGCATCAACTTTATTTAAAGTATAGTAAGTGTGAGTTTTGGCTTAAGGAGATTCAATTTCTGGGGCATATTATTTCAGGTAAAGGTATAGTTGTAGATCCGTAAAGGTGGAAGCTGTTATTAAATGGCAGGAGCCAAAGACCATGTCGAAAATCTGAAGTTTCCTTGGTATGGCCGGGTATTATAGGCGATTTATTCAAGATTTTTCTAAAATCGCAGCACCATGACAAGGCTCACTAGAAAAGGAGTGCCATTTGAATGGTCCTCCGATTGCAGGCGTAGTTTCATGGAGTTGAAGAAGCGGCTCGCTTTAGCCCCAATATTAGTGATACCGGTAGGAAGAGGTGGTTTTGTGATATATACTGATGCATCCAAGAGAGGACTTAGAGCGGTACTTATGCAACATGGGAAGGTGGTGGCCTATGTATCTAGGCAATTGAAGCGTCATGAAGAAAATTATCCTACACAAGATTTGGAATTAGTAGCAGTTGTTTTTGCATTAAAGATTGACGGCATTATTTGTATGGGGAAATGTTTATGATATTAACGATCATAAAAGTTTGCTAAATTGAGTGAGATTTATAAATTTTATATTATTAAATATATTAATTTTATTATTACTTTAATTTTTATTTAAATATTCGGGTCGGGTTAGGCCTTAGTCAAACTTTACATTTTTTGTAAAAACATTGGATCTAGCCTGACCCGCAAGCTTGTGTAACGTCGCGTGCTTTTCGGATCCATGCGGATCGTGTGTGTTGTGGTTGTGGCGGTCGTTGTGAGGCCAGTGTGAGTCGGTTGTGTGGAATGCATGGTGTGGATGTGTGGTTTGTCCAGGTGTAGAGCAGGGTTGGTCCTGAAATGGAATAGGACCTGCTGCTGTTCTGTCTGAGTTGGCGGCCAGGGGTGGCCGTTTACTGGTAGGCGTCCAGATTAGTGGACGTTTACATAATGAGCTTAGCGGCAGTAGATGTGGACGTTTAGGCTGGCGTTGATGTTGGCGACAAGGGGTTGACGCCAACCTGAGAATGGTGCAGTTTATAGGCTCACCCGAGGGCTGTTTTCTCAGCTCACTCTCATTCCCTCTTGCCCCAGCTTGCTGCCCCCGAGTCTTTGAAGCTTCCAACAGGTATCGAGGAGTAGTTGGACGATCATAGAACGCGTGGCGTCGCCGAATTGCGCGAGGAAACGTCGCGGCGTGGTGCAATTCGCGTGGGATCTCGCGGAGGGCTCGGCGTGAACCGGGGGATTGCAGGATATTCTAACGCGTTCTGAGGTAGGGGACGAACCCTGGTAGCTCCGTAGAAACATTAAAACACATCATAATCACTTGAACCAGCATGTTAAATCCACTTTGAATAGAGTTGCACCATGCGGGATAAAGGGTGGTTTGAGTTATTTAATGTTCAGAGCATGTTTTAGTGGGTTGTATTGGGTTCTAGCATGCTAAAGGAATTGCATTTGCATGTTTTTCAGTAGTTAGAACAGTTAGAAAACCCGCAGAGCCGGATTAGGGTTTCTGCAGGGTTTATGGCCGGAGACTTGGCGTCAACATCGCTTGCCGCAAGATTCTCAGCCGGAGGTTAACGGCCAGGAACCTTGCCGTTGACTCCCAGTAAGCGGCAATCGTGTGGCCGCCTACTTCTATTTGAGCAGAAAGACTAAGTACAATAATTATCGATAATGCATGTGTGTTGACGCATGAGGTGCACTGAGTGCACTTGGTTTACGTGTTTAGCATACAAGGTATGCTATTAGTTGTTTACTTCGGTGACTGCGCGTTTGTGTACGCGAGTCAGTTGGGTTCACGTGTAGTGGACCAGTGGTTACTTGTGGTTTACGTGAGGTTTTCACGTGGTTTGTGTGTGATGTGCACGTGGTTTTGTGTACGTGGCGAGTAGTACGACGCCTACCGTGGTTACCTCTCCAGTTGGATGCCCCAGTTCTTTGTGAGCCAGGCTGTTAGCTCGGGGCTTTGTCCTGGTACTTGTGTTGTACCGTCGAGGTCTGTGTCGTCTGACCTGGACACCCTCACTCTTGTGTTGAGTTGTACGTCCGGCTGAGGGAAAGACGGCAGTGGGACATGACACTTGTGTTTGTTTTTAGTCACTTGTAGCGCGCTCGTAGTTGGGGGTACGGACACCAGTAGACATAATGGACCCCAGCTAGTCCTTTTCCAGTGCCTCTCTAGCGAGCCCAGGCCAGGGTCTCTGGAGGTGCCAGGCATGGGCCTGTGACCGTGTGGTCTGCAGGTGGTGGTGTTTAGTTTGTCTCCACAGTTGCTTGACCTTTTTACGTGGAGCGGCAGCTGGACCTTTCGTCCGTGGCTGCGAGACTGAGAGGTAGACCTGTGTTAGTTGTCCGAGTTATTTTCTAGTGTCGCGAACCAGTTCAACGTGGTTCGTGTTGGCTGTCTCTACTTTAGCTTGTACACCTGTACTGGTTTTGCCGTTTAATTATTACTATTGTTTCTCGTAGTCGGCAGACGGTGAGTACTTTTACAGCTTTACTTACCTACTTAGCTGTTATATTAATTGTTGGTGCTGTTTACTATTCGTACTCGTGGTGTTTGTTTCGCTCAGTTTTGGGGGAGTTCCCTACTGAGCCAGTGACTAGAGAGGCTCACCCCTACCCCCACAGGTGAGAGCGAGGAGGACGTCTCTCGTCCGACGTCCAGTTCCGGCCGCGTCGTAGCGGTGCAGGGTCAACACCTCCAGCAGAGTAGCTTCCAGCAGTGTAGTTTTGTAGTTGTTTACTTTCTTCAGTTGTACCTGGGGTATGCCCCAGGCTCTTGTAGCTTCTTTTCAGTTTTTTGTGGAAATTGGCTATGTAAACTTGTGAAATATATATAAAATGTGGTGTGTTCCTTTATTTTTACACGGACTGTGGTTTGGTATCCCTTGTTAGGCTTCGGCCCGTTCGCGGAGGCGGACTCGGATCAAGTACGTTATCGGTTAAACGGGTTTGGCCGAGGCGATCCGTCACAGCTTGGGCCTGGGCCGGGCTTAGGTTTTCATATTAATATAGTTGGGTCAGGGTAGAGATCACTTAAACTTGGCCCGGACTCGGCCTATTGATAGCCCTAGTGCAACATATTTGTGCAAGCTATACTAATTGTGGACTTGAAAACTTGCACACTTTTTATTATATTTTTATAAACTCTTACATCTCTTCTCTCTCTCCTCTCTCCTCTCACACTCGCTACTGGAGCCAAACAGGGAGAATCGCTCTAATGCCCAATGCACCCCAACCATTTCCTCCTCCTCTCTCTCTCCTCTCGCCTCTCTCCTCTCTCTCTCTCTCTCTCCCTCTCTCTCTCCTCTCTCTCTCTCTCCTCTCTTTCCTCCGCTCTCTAACTACTAAAGCCAGACGTGGAGACTGCTTTGACATCCAATGCACCTCCAACCGTCTCTCTCTCTCTCTCCTCGTTCTCTCTCTCTCTCTCACTCTCAATCCGACCATCGACACTTCTTGCACCACCAGCCCATCCTCTCTTTCTCTCTCTCATCATTGCCCCATGCATTCTCATGTCCTATGTGATAACATGGTCTATTTATGATAAATTACTCCCTAATTAATCCATATTCTGGTTGATAACAAAATACTTAATGACATAATTATTATGTCAAATACTTATGACATAATTATTAAGTCAAATGCTTAATGACATAATTATTAAGTCACATTTTGGTGATAATGATACCAAATTTCTAATGATAGTTTTAGTGATAACAAAATTTTAAAGACAAAGTTAAATGAGTAAACAAAATCATATACATTGACATTATTTATTTCTGAGAAAAGAAACATCTAGTCGCATAAATCAAGTCCCAAAGAAATAAAAGAGCAAAGTTCAAAACGAGTCTCCGTTAAGACTCAAAACAAGTCTTCCAAACACAAAAATTTTATCAAGTAAAATGAGTCTAATTAAAGAAACTTGAAACGAGTCTTTTTGACAAAATAGAAAAAAAGTCTCACATGAATGTACAACCTAGAATTTTTACAACCCAATAAATAGGAATAATATAATAATAATAAGATTGTAAAGAGGCCTGACTAATGCGCACTAAACGATAGAACAATAGATAACACAGTCAATAGTTGTTTTGGGTTGGTCAGTAATCGATGTTCAAGGTAATTGATGTTCAAGATAATCGATGTTCAGGTAATCAATGTTCACGTAATTGATGTTCAAGGTAATTGAAGTCAAGTTAATCGATGTTCAAGGTAATCGATGTTCAAGGTAATTGATGCACCACAAGATAATCGATGTCCAAGGTAATCGATGTTCAAGATAATTGATGCTCAGGTAATCGATGTTCAAGGAAATCAATGTTCAAGGTAATCGATGCCCAGGTAATCGATGTTTTAATAATCGATGTTAAAGGATAATCGATGTTGAACAATAATCGATGGTTGGGCAATCGATGTATCAAATTGACTGGCCCATATATAACATTGTCAGCCGAATTTGGGCTTTGGATATGATGAAGTTAACTTCGTATATGACAAAGTTAACTTCGTATATGATGAAGTTAAGCTTTGACTGTTCAGACCAAAATGAAGTAGATTTCGTATATGACGAAGTGGACTTCGGATATGATGAAGTTAGCTTCGTACATGATGAAGTTAAGCTTCGATGTTCATGACCAAAATGAAGTCGACTTTTATATGACGAAGTGAACTTCAGATATGAAGAAGTTAGCTTCGTATTGACGAAGTTAAGGTTTGAATGTTCAAGACCAAAATGAAGTAGACTTCGTATATGACGAAGTGGACTTCGGATATGACGAAGTTAGCTTCGTATATGATGAAGTTAAGCTTGACTATTCAAGACAAAATGAAGTAGACTTCGTATATGACGAAGTGGACTTTGATATGATGAAGTTAGCTTCGTATATATGAAGTTAAGCTTTGACTGATCAAGACAAAATGAAGTGACTTCGAATATGATGAAGTTAGTTTTGTATATGACGAAGTTAGCTTCGACTGTCCACGACTAAATTGTGTATGACTTCATGTATGACGAAGTTACCGGTTATCTTCCAGACTATAAAACACGTGTTACTTATATATCCGATAATAAAAAGGAAAAGTAAGGACAATAGAAACATGACTAAATCTAATAGTGGATTCCGAACATGATCCCTAGAACTAACCAAATAGGAAGACCTATTACGGAAACAATTCCCATGGTAGTTTTGGAACCTAATAGGACTCCTACCAAGAGTTAGGTACTACAAACCCAGAGATTTAACCATTCATAGACTTCTATATTAATCCAAATTCATGCCCATCAAGAGAGAGTTTCTAAGGGTTTCTCACTCCTATTGGGACAGAATCCTCCAAGCACGGAAGGGATCAAGTTAAAATTGCAACTCCCCTTTCCAGTTACGATAGGACTCGTGACAACTCTAAATCTATAAATACTCGTCATAAGCCCTTGGAGGCGAGTTACCAGCTTGCTAAAGGACTTGTGGAAGAATACCTAGAGCACCAAAGAAGGAGGAGATCACCCAACCGGAGCTTTCTCTCCAGACCTCGTTCTGCTTTCGTCGTGTAGAGGTTTCTTAGGAACGTCTAAAGGTAGGAAATCTCTCAAGCACAAACCTAATTAGACAGTCTAGGAAACTAGTAGCCAAAGCCATGTTTGTTCTATTTTATCTCTCAAGTTGTGAGTTTTTTATGTTCAAGGTTCTATTATTTCACGTACCACCTTTGGTTGCTCTTGTTCTTCGTGAAATTCTTGTCAAGACCTTGAATTTTCTTTTGAGTATACCTTGTTAGGAATTGATTAGTTGTTTCCAAAGATACATATAGCATACATCGAACCTAAGTGTTTCCTCTAGCCATTAAAACCCAGATTTCTGAACTATTCTGCTTGATACCATGATGAGTCTGTCTTTAAGTTCTATAAAGAATGTAACCATATCATGTAATATTAGGTTAAAAGTATGTTATTGCTCTATCCATGGATGATGTGCACGATCTATTCCCTGTCTTGGATTCTTCTTCACATGCACACACCATCCAGAAGAAAGGAAATTCCAACTTTCTGCCAGTACCAAATGTGTTGTGCAATAGATACTATCGTTGGTATTACTTGTCGTTTACCTGCCCAACCTGTTGTTCTATTTAGATCTCTTTATAACCTCATCTATGCAAGTTTTTCTTTACGCTCTCATCTATTTTTCTTTCTCTCATCTTGTTTGATACACTATTGGCTATTGACTGATTGTCTAAATAATAACATGACTAATGCCTGACAATATTATAAGGGGCCGGTTTGGTCCTGGGAGGTGCGCACAAAAGTGCTAGTGCCCGCGGGAGTTAATTGACTAGAGTGTTTGACATTACACTTAAGTGCTAGTTATCTTGATAATCTAAAGACAATCAAAAGTGCTATCTTGACTAGTGTGCTATCATGTCGTGCTATCTTGTGATATGACCAATCCTTTAACGTGCTAGATGTGCTATATTCTTTTCTTGAAAGTACTATTGTGTCCTTTTTATCATGTGCTATGATTCTCTTGAACGTTCTCTTTAGTTATCCTGCTATTCAAGATATTATCACTTAAAACATGCCTATTTTACGATAATAGTAGTTCTACTAAGCATTATCGCTCATCCTGTGTAATTGTGGAATTGTCTTCAGGTGAATATAATGATGATGAGGACCACACACAAGAGGATGGGGATGAGCAGAATTAAGAGTGACCCCATGTCGTCCAGACTGTTAGAGTCTAGTTTAGTTTAGTTAGTTGTTTTTATTTAAGTATGAGAAGTTCTCTGGGTCCATAGTTAAGGCTCTGAACTAGTGAATGTAACAGACATGGTGGAAGGAATAGGAAATATAGTTATTTTATACTATTTAAATCGTGCAATGGTTAGTTTTATATCGCTCTGTACTTGCATTATACTAACTACTTCACATCCTGATATTCCGCGTCTGGGCTTGGCAATAAAGATAAATCATTGTCTCCCAGAAAATCCTAAAACAAGTCTTATGTTAAGTTATAAACGAGTCTCTTGAAAGAGTAAAAAATAAGTCGCGATAGAAAATGAGTCTTGTGAAAGAAGCTTTAAAACGAGTCTAAATAACAGATCAAAATGATTCTCAAGAGATAATATGGGAAAATCAATCTTTAAATAGATTGAAAATGAGTCTTTCACTTAGGTTGAAAACGAATCTTTTGAATAGACTTAAAACCAGTCTTTCCCTAAATTGAAAATGAGTCTTTTGAATGATTGCAACTAGTCTTCTATGCATATTGAAAATGAGTTTTTTTTTATACATTTTGAAAATAAATACTTCAGAAAAGATTAAAATGAGTCTTTCTAGAAATATGAAAAAGTCTCATTGTGAAAACTAAACTGATTATCTCTAAGAAAGTCCTAAAACAAATCTTATGAAAGAAATTTGAAACGAGTAAAACAAGTGTCTTATACTTATAAAGAAATGAGTCTATAGAAATGACAATGAATCAAAAGCATTTTTTTATTAAGTCAAGTCTTATAAATTGCTGAAATTGAGTATTTTATGTATCCAAGAGACGAGTCTCTTTTGAAATTTACTTTGGAGAAAAAACAATCATTAAAACTGGTCTCTTAAAGAGATCGAAAATGAGTATCTCTTTGAGAATTTGAAATTGAGTATTTCTGTGATATACAAAATATCATTTCTGAGAACTTGAGAAATCTCATGATTAAAATGATCATATAAATCAATCTCTCATATAACATTCTAATTTTTTTCTCTTGAGATTTTGATCATCTAAATATATATTTATTTAATACATAAATTGAGTGATTTAATACTAACTTATTTCTCGTTAAATTTAATGGCAGATATTTTGAGGATTAAAATAGGAATTATTTACTATTCGATTAGAATACACACTTTATGTGATTCATGATTGAATATATGTGCAAGACCTTGGTGAAACAAATGAATATCTTATTAGAGAAACAAATACTTTATAGTTTCTTGAAAACAATAGTGTACCTGTTTGAATATTTCTTGAAAACTTAAAACATTTTATTCATTCACATCAAAAATCCTATACAAATGTGTTGAGCTTATCTGTCTTATAAATATTTGTTTATTCCATTTTTAGATCAAGATATCTTTTTTAGAAATAAACAAATTATTCAATCTATCAATTTAAATTTACATTTAATATGTTGTTTTGAAACTCTAACATAATATTTGGAACATATCTTGCTTAAACAATATATGGATTATTTTTTCATAAGCAATGTTGACTCTAGCCGGAAGGTAGAAAGAAAATCTCATTTTGTAGGACACCTACTACAGTTAGAGTACAGTTTAAGATATGGCTGCCTGTAGGACTATGTAAGACCACATCCATGAGAGGAATGCATTTAAAGACTATCAAAAGGATCTAACAACATTTATAGTCCAAGACATGTGAAGAAGATAGTCAAAGACATCCCACGATGTATCTAACAGACAAAAGACATTAGTAAATAGCTAGTTGCATTTCAAGCTCAAGATTTATCTAACGATTGTAAATAATGTATCTAAATGTTAGAAATCAAGACACAATGGACTCAATGGATATTACAAATGTAACGGCTCTGGATATTTATGCCCAATAAGGCTCCATATCCAAACCCGCCTCTCGCGAACAGACTGAAGTCTCGCAAGGGATAATGCGCACAAGTGTCCAGTAAGAATATAAAAGGCAACCACAACTGTATAAGACACAAGAAAGTACATGTGCTCATACATTTATACAAGTAAGTACAACTGTCCCAATACACAATTACATGTCCAAGAGAAAAATACAACTACTTGGGGCATACCCCGAGGGAGTACAAACTCATACAGAATCTGGGGTGTAGCGTATTGACCGTTCGGATCATGGCTTAATGGTTATGGAGGCCCATGTGTGGCCCATCAGTGTGTGTAGCAGGTGTTCGTGCAGGTTTTAGGAGCATAGTGGGCTGACAGGTTGGGCCCAAAGTGCCTACCTATTCACTGTCTGTGAACGCGACAATGAGGAGCGTCACGTTCTGAACGTGACGGTCCTGGGTGTCGCGTTCATGGAACCACTGTTTTGAGTCGCCGTCTGCATGCGCGCCGCATGTCGCACACTGGGCGGCTTATTGACGTCATGAGCGGGAAGGCGACAACCTCCTACGTTGTGTTCAGGTCGCGACGATATGGTGCATCGCGTTCCCAACCGAGCTGCATTTAAAGAAGGTTTTGACCGAACAGAGCTTTTGCAAGCTCTGCTCGGCCAGGGGAGGTGCTGTGTGGTGGTTTCTAGGCAATTTTGCATTCTGAAGGTGTTTTTGGCATGTTCTCGCTACGAGGACGCTGCGTGGAGCGGGGAAACACCGTGTGGGTCTCGTTCTTCACGTTCTTCGTGGAGGTAGGGGGATTCCACCTTGTTTTAATGTGTGGATTGTGTGTGTGTCATGTTTAGTGTGTTATTGGCTTTACAAACAGTAGATACCATGCTAGGGCATACATTAAAGCATGAAAAATGGATAAAAGCAACGGTTTACAGGGTTTGTGGGGGAGATCTGGTGAGGGGTTCCCGGATTAGGGTTTCACCTGTGAAGGCGACAGACCAGGTTGTCGCGTTCAGAACGCGACAGCCCGACCCGTCGCATTCTGTTTCAGAACGCGGCCTATCGAGGCGTCGCGTTCAGAAGGCGACATGGGACCCTGTTGCGTTAACAGGTCCGAGGGGCTTTATTTCTGTGCATGCTAGCATGGTTATCCGATTATCGTGAATTATTGTGAATGGCAATGGTAAGTGGTGTGTTGGCACCTGTAGCGCTCGGGGAGCGTATTGTGTGCGTGGTTGGCATGGTGTTCACGTGGTTGACGTAGGGTTTCACGAGACTTGTGCGGTATGCACGTGGTTTGTGTGTGCGTGTCAAGTAGTACGACGCCTACTGTGGTTGCCTCTTCAGTTGGGAGCCCCAGGTTTTGTGTGAGCCAGGCACGTGTGTGTGCTCGGGGCTTGTCCCGGTACTTGTATACCGTCAAGGTCTGTGTCATTTTCCTGGACACCCTCACTCTTATGTAGAGTTGTACGTCGACTGAGGGAAAGATGGTAGTGGGACAATGACTGTGAGAGTTTGTGTTTTGTCGCTTGTACCGCGCTCGTGGTTGGGGGCTACAGACACTAGTAGACGTACTGGGCCCCAGCTAGTTTTGTTTTCCAGTGCCTTACTTTAGGGAGCTCGGGCCGGAGTCCCTAAAGGTGCCATGCATGGGTCTGAGGTAGTGTGGTTCGCCGGAGTGGTGTTGGTTGGACTCCATAGTTCTTGTCTTGTTCTAGTGGAGCGGCAGCTGGACCTTTCATCCGTGGCTGCGAGACTGAGAGGTAGTCCTGTGTGGTTTGTCCGGTCAGTAGCTGGTGTCGTGAACCAGTCTTCGTGGCTCGAGTGTGGCGTTTACCTACTTTAGCACGTACACCTAGTTGTGGTTTTCCGTTTATTTATTAAAGCTATTTTTATCAATAGCATGTGGTAAATAGAGTTTACAGCTTAATATCCTGTTTAGATAATTCTATAAATTGTTAGCATAACTTCCTGCTGATGTTGAATTTGCTTTGCTCGGTTTCTAGGGGAGTTCCCTACTGAGCTAGTGACTTGTGAGGCTCACCCCTACTCCTTTCAGGTGAGGGAGAGCAGGAGGCTTCTCACCCTTCGTCTAGTTCCGAGCCGCACCGTAGCAGGGCAGGGTCTGCACCTCCAGCAGTGTAATTTTCTTTCTTTGTATACCTCGAGGTATGCCCCAGGTTGCTGTTGTAGTTGTGTCTGGTTATAGTTGAGAAATGGCTATGTAAATTTCTTGTAAATATTTGTGAGACGACAATCTTGTAATATATTTCAGCAGTTTTCTTTATATTTCTATGGACTTGTGTGAATGATATCCCTTGCGAGGCTACGGCTCGTTCACGGGAGGCGGAGTCAGATCAGGCACGTTATTGGGTTAACGGGTCTAGACGACGAGGACCGTTACATGGGGTACCCGACTGAAGAGGCATTCCGGAACAAGCACCAGACCACCAAACTCGGAAAACACACAAACCATGGTATATGCTTATACAATCTTTATTTATAAACCACGATACACATGTATCATAATTAGCTCGTCACTGGTCACTGTGTGACCTCCAAGCCAACCTACACTGATACATACATGAACCATAATAACATATAATAACCTTGCCTGTCATTGGTCATCTCATGACCTCCATAGCGAACACACAAACCATAATGAATATTAACCACTTAACTTAATATAATAACATAGCCAACATAAATCACTAACTAGTCATACAGTAACTCTTTAATCCTACACATGCTTACTAATATTAAACAACTTAGACCACTTTAAATAACACCAAATAACCAGGGCTAGGTTCACATTGGAACCTCACTGCCTAGCCACCACAAGCAGACCACGGAAGCTAAAACGACGGACATAGGCGTCGCCTTTCAAATCACGATGATCTGTCCGAACGCAACCATATCCAAAACGCGATAGCACCTTTAGGTCAAACTGACTATCAAAGCAAGAATCACGATGACACTATACATCGTGACAAGCCAACCGGTAACAACTGCGATACTAGCCATGAACGTGACAGACCCAATGGTCACGTTCATGCCAATCGAAATAGCACTCCAATCGAAAATAGAAACGTGATGTCTCACCACGTCGCGTTCATGGTATGAATGCGACGGTGAACCCCGTCGTGTTTCAAACGTGACAGTGGAGTCGGCTCAACGGCCGAACCACCTTCTCCACCAGAAAACCCACTCGAATCCATTCACATGGCCATTAAAACAGTAAATATGAAAGCTATAATATACCACACACACCCTAACATGGATTCCATCCCCTTAAACCATTTAAAACGAATTAAACAAAGGGGAAATCTCCCTACCACTTAAACGAGCTCGAGGAATGCCAGAAACTCCACATCACGGCACGTCCATGCTTCGGACACCATCCTCGCGTGGAACCCGCGCCGCACAAGCCACCAGGAAGCCGGATCACCGAAAATCCCCCACAACAACTCCCTCCTTCGCCGAATAGAGCTCCTCTGCTCTGTCTGGCTGAAACAGGGCAACATATGCATGGTCAAAATCGCGACATAGGCAGACGTCGTGTTTAAGAGTTAAACGCGACCACCTTAGCTGTCGCCAATCGAAACCAACACGCCACGCATCTCTAAGGCGGTTCAGTGAATCGTGATGGGGGAGACCGTCGCGTTTAAATCGCGACGTGCTGCTCCACCGTGTTCACAACTGCGAACCTGTGGGCTGTTTGGGCTAGAACCTCCGGCCCACAACACCCACAAAATGCACGAAAACCACGTCCAAGGCTCAATGACCACCTCTTGGTCAAGAGCACCACACCAAAATTGCTAAAACACGGATCCGAAAAATCGTGTTGTTACAAAAAATGTATCTAACAAATTGCAATTGTAGAGACAACAATTAGATCGATCTTAGTCATTCACCAGGAGAAAAGAAGACAACAAAGATTGATCATCTGAAGAACACATGAACATTATGAATATCAGTCAAGATTTCAAAAAGAAATAACTTTTACATCAGTATGCACTAAAAGGCATTCAAGCATTCTTGAGAGCAAAAGAAAAAGAGGTGAGTACACATATCTCTAATTGAAAAATAGAGATGAATAGAGCTACAAGTCTCAAACTTCTACAAGCCTTCAAAGCTCAATGACCTTCTCTTTGCTGCACTCAGACAAGCATTGAAGAGAGGAGCCAAATCTTCAGTAATCATCTTCATCGACTTGCTGAAGCCACACTTGATCTTTACTCCTTGATTTCTCACATTTATTGTTGATCAATGTGTCATATTTTAGAGCATTAAGTGTAGCCATCATTTGTCTATTAAGAGGTGTTTTGTAGTTGGCAAAAACTTTGTTAGGTGATCGGACTGGGGTCTGTATC
>JACBKR010003855.1:0-27086 GCA_014218235.1 Colocasia esculenta
GCTGTCGCCGTCGCCCGGGACGTAGGAAAACATATTGTTCTCCGAACCACGTAAACCTTATGTTCCTATCTTGTGTGATTGTTCCTTCTTCCTCTCCTTGCTTCTTGTCGTACGGATCAAGATCCTTGGGCATCACTCTGTCTGTCGGAGTGGTCTTTGTCGTAACAATTGGCATGAAAAATTGTCCACTCCCCCATTCCCAGAAAATCCCAAGACACCCCTATAATAGGACATATGGGGGCCTATTTTTAGGCAAATTCCCCCCTTAACCATTGATTGAAGGGGAAAATTCCCCAATCAATGGGCCCAACGATGAGGGTCTCATCGATTTGGGGGACCCCTCTCCTCTCTTTGCATGTAAGGGGGTAAACCCCTATAGAAGGGGGTGCACCCCCTCATTGTAAACCTCCTCCGATTCATACTCACCCCCCCCCCTAGAGGCTCAAAAAAAACTTAGGGAAACAGCAAAAAGCTTTCTCTCCCCTTTCAAACCTCTCGACTTGTTCTTCAAGTTCCCCTGCTCGTTGTGAAGGTAGCGGCCCTCCCTTGCTTGGTGTGGAGTGCGGAAAATTCGATAAAGTGCGAAGAAGGAGATCGCCTTCATAAAAATCAACATCTCCCCCATCCCCCTCCATGGAGGGCTTCTCAAAAATATCATAGCATGGTCCTTCCCCCCACATCGAGCAAGACTCTGTGGGGGTGATATTCTTCGGGGTTAAATATCGTCCATATCGAGCAAGACTCTATGGACATATGGTATTTAAATTTCCTTGTTCTCGTGCTCTAAATGCCTTCATATCGAGCAAGACTCTATGGGTATGCACATTTAGATGCATATGTTCTCCCCGCCCATTGAGCAAGACTCTGGGATGGTGGAATTTGTGCTTATATGTATATGTTTCTTAGAGAAGACTCTGCCCAAGCGGAGATTCTGCCCGGGAACATACCCATATAATCACAATCCGTGCTCATATGTATGTTTTCTAAGGATACTCCGTATAAGCGGAGATTCTGCCCGAAAACATACTCATATGTTCACAACTATGTGCTTATATGAGTATATTTCCTAAAGGAAACTCTGCTCAAGCAGAGATTCTACCGGAATTATATCCGTATATTCACAAATATTGTGCTTATATGTATATTCCCTAAAGGAAACTCTGCCCAAGCAGAGGTTCTGCTCGGGAGAATATCCATATACCACAAAAAGTTGTGTTCATACACGTATGGTCTTGGGGAGAAACTCGGCTTAAATGGAGATCCCGCCGAAAATATATCCATATATTCACGAGTATATGTTATATGAATATGTCTTTTAAAAGGAAACTCTGTCTAAACAAGGGTCCTTCCCCAAAGCATATCCATATGTCCATAAATATCTATGCTCATATGACTGTATTTCATGGGGACACTCTGTCCATACAGGGACTCCCCTAAAAATCAATACAAAATATGTGCATCAAATTCATACTTATATTTGTGCGAAAACTTGCCTTTGCGGGGGCGTGTTGACACGGGAATTTTTCCCACTCGGATCTTTGGTTCGATTTGTTTCGTTTTGGTTGATTTTATTTGGCGATGTTTGTGTATTCGTTTTTATTTCACATGCTTTAATTCTTTGTATACGGGGCGTGCCAGTCTGTCTAGCAGACAGAAGAAAGGGTCCGCGCAACGCGGAAAAGGAATTTTGGTGTCCGTGGGACGGACGGGTATGGTGTCCGTGAAACGGACGATGGGTGGTGTCCGTGGAACGGACGGGTGCGCCGTTTTTTTTATCTGAACTCCTTGAGTCCCATGTCTATTCTCATCAGGCAATTGGGGTAGCATGTGCTGGACCTCTGTCTCCATCGACCGGAATCGATGTTACATTTACATCGAGTTAAAGTTTTTGGTATTATTAATACCGGCTTCTAACCCGAATACCATTCATAGTAAAGAACGAGAAAATTATGCATGCTTTTTTTAGAAAATCCTGATCATGACATGTTTTTTCTTTCTTTTAATTATTTTTGAAATGCATTTACTTTGAGTATTTCATTTTTTGAAATGACTGCCTCTTTGGAGTCCAAAGTGTGATTTTAAGAGGGGACGGGTATATACCTGTGGGCCTATTTAAGGTCTTTTCTTTTTTTGCGGAGGGTTGGTTAGAAATTCCTTTATTTGGGAAAATCATGAGGATCGTTATTGTAAAAGGGTATGTACCGTGAATATTGATTCTGAACTTGGGGATATTTATAACCCGAAGTAACTCTTCCGTATTAGAAGGATTACTGTGTCACCTTTTTTTATATGAGGTTCTTTTACGGTACCCCTTTTTGAGCAAAGTTCGAATTTGGGGAGGAGTTTCTTTTCCTCCCCATTTCTTACTCATGCGGGTATAATTTCCGGAGAGCATATGAATGTATCTCCATGGAAGTCCTTGTCACATTGTGATTCCTGTCCAAAGTCCATTTCCACGGGTATAATTCTCATGGGAGTGCATTTGTGCCCTTATCTGGAATACCCGAGTACAGTTCTTGTCTTATTCCTTTTCTTTGGATGTGTGTATGTTATCGCAATCTTTCTGTATGTGCGGGTATGTTCCAATGAGCCTTCTGCTTAGGCAGAGTGTCCTCGTAGGGACGCATTTATGTAAGTTTATGTTTATATCCATGTATTTCGGGAAACCTTTGCCCGGAGAGATTTTTGCCTTAGGAAGGTATATGTGTGCAAACACAAATTGCATTTCATGGATATATTCTCAAAGAGGTGGCCCCGTATGAACAGAATCCTTCCCTTTTTTTGAGAAACATATACATAATAGAGCATATTGTGATTGTATACGCATGTCTTTGGGCGGAGTCTCTATTTGGGCAGGGTTCCACTAAGAAATACTTTATATAAACATAAATTTGTGATTATAGGATATGAACTTAGAGGGAATTTCTATCCGGGCAAGATTCCCCCTAAGAGACATACGCGTATAGGCGCAATTTATGATCTTATGGGATATCCTTAGGGGAGTCTCCATTTGGGCAGAGTTTCCCCTAAGGAACATATGCATAAGAACGTAAATTTGTGAATATACGAATATGTTCTTAGGCAGAACCTCCGCTTGAGCAGAGTTCCTCTTAAGAAACATATACATATAACACGAGTTTGTACTCATATGGATACGTCCCTTGAGAGATTCTTGCCTAAGCGAGATTCTTCTTAAGGAACACATTTGTATAGTTACAAATTTGCGATCTTTTATATATATGTTCTTAGACGGAATCTTCACTTGGGCAGAGTTTCGTCTTAAGAACATATATATAAGAACACAAATTTGCGAATATACGAACATGTCCTTGAGCAGAACCTCCGCTTGGGCAGAGTCTCTCAAGAAAACATATACATATAAGCACACAATCCACCATCCCAGAGACTTGCTCGATGGGCGGGGAAAACATGGGTATTTAAATACCATGTGTCCATAAAGGACTTGCTCGATATAGACGTGTGAGAATTTTTAACACTTTAAAAATTTTAAATTTATGTTGGATTTGATTTATTGGATTTTTATTATTTACAAGGACATGATCTTGTTTAGTTCATTGACCTCTCTCACTAACCGCGGTTAATGTTAATTATATCAGCGCAAAGGGCTAAATACCCTTGATTAACCATCAGACAAACCTTAGAAAAAGAACATAACTCACATTTGCATGAAATAAATTGTGCGTGAAGGGAAACACAGTTGCAGACATGCAATCTATTTTTTTGTAATTTTTTTATATTTATTTCATTTTTATTGATTTTAAATACATTTTTCTCATTTTTTGGTATTTTAGAATTATTGATTTCATTATTTATCTATTTTCGTTATTTATTATTTACATTATGATTATGTGAATTAAATTAACATTTTCATTATTATTTGATTTAAAAGGTGTTTAACTTAAGGTGGATTAAAATTGATGTGAAACATAACTTGTTTGTTTGATTTTATATTATTGAAAATTAAATAATAATGTTTGAAAAATATTTCGTTAACGTTTGTCGAAAACTTAGTTGATTTTGGTTAAAAAATTAAGTAGTGCAGTTGTTTAAAATAAACGTGACACTACGTAAAATAATTCGTATAACGTATGATTAAATGATTAAAAATAGCCCAATAGGCCCATTAAATCACACATGAGAATTTGTCAAATGTCGACCCAATAAGCATCATTAGGCCCATTAAGAATGAAACATCATAATCATTTGCATGAAAAATATAAGTTCGGCCCAATAAGCAATTTGAGGCCTAATAAAAAAAGTCCAATGGACCTGCTTAAGATTTGAGAAAATTCAAATTGTGCCTTGCACAATGTTCTTTAAGGCTGCCTTGTAAACCCTTTTTCCAGACCGCCTTGCAGTCTCAGAGCCTTGCTCTGTGTTCAAACTTCAGAAATCCTCCCCTCTGCCTGGGGCGCCCCATGTACTTTTATAGGGGGTGGAGAATACACCGTCCCGGTCTATTGAAGTCCTGTCCCGGTCTATTGAAGTCTCGTCGCGGTCTATTGAAGTCCCGTCCTGGTCATTTGCATTTGGCCTTTTTGCGGATTTCCCCTTGTTTCCCCCTTTTTTTCTACCTCTTATCTTTTCTTTTTTGCGTTTGTACCCTTTAAGGCATCGGGAGAGAGAGCGCGAGAGGGGATGGCAGGGAAGGAGGAGGAGGCCGCGCCTCCCTCCTCCGATCCGGACTGGGAAGGGGGTAGGCGGCGGTCTTCGCCCCCCCCCCCCTTCCTGCTTCGGCTAGGACAGGGAAAGGGGCTGCGCCCCCCCCCCCCTCCCTCTCTTCTTCTACAAATAGCAGCGGCAGCGGCAAGGGGGAACCGACAGCAGCGGCGATTGTTGCTTCCCTGGGTGGGGCGGCGCCACCGGGATATGACTTTCTGGGTTGTCGCTTTCTTTGAGACTTTTTAGGGGCTGACCTCTTTTTGCCTTCACCTGGGTCCAGCCTGCTTCTTCTTGCTGGTTGTGGAATGTTGTATTAATGGCCTTTTCCACCATGTCATGTGGCAGTTGTTGATATGCGGCAAATCCCGAGAGCTTTGTTGACTGCTGTTGGAACGCGGAATTTTTCTCTTTCTTTCTTCTCTTTCTTTCGATCCACCTCTCCTATCTTCGAGATGGTTTCGCGTGGGCGTGCCAGACTGTTTGCGAGAAAAAGACAAAGATTATTTTATGAGGAGTATTGGGTGCGGACCCTGATACCCTCGAATTTATTTTCCGCGTGCGCTCGCGTTCAGGGCGATTGGAGTGGTCGTGTACTGGACCGTTCCCCACCGACCGAAGTCGATGTTCATTTACATCGAGTATAACACTCGAATACCTTCGAATGCGTAATGTTGTTAAAAGACCGTATGCCGAAATTTAAAGAAGAAAAGGCAGATGACAAATGAATTTCCACAATTTTATTCAAGCATGCTCATGTCATTTATATTATGACATGACATTTACATTTACATGTACGCCTTAGTGGGGTTTATACCTCCACTGGACGTGTATATGACAAGCCAAGTGCATGGACGTCGACGACAGGGTGTATGTGCCTCCGTCGGACGCTTACATGATAATGGGTACATGCGGGTTACCAGTGGGGTATTTATGCCTCCATAGGTTAACATGCCTCGACGCGTGTCGTTTTGTGACCACGAAGGACTTAAAATATTATGTGCCTCGACGTGCGTCATTTTACGACACCGGAGGGCTTAAGTACATGCCTCGACGTGCGTCGTTTTATGACGCCGGAGAACTTAAGTACATGCCTCGACGTGCGTCGTTTTATGACGTCGGAGGACTTAAATACATGCCTCGACGTGCGTCGTTTTATGACGCCGGAGGACTTAAATACATGCCTTGGGGGTCTTATAACAACCTGTGGTGTCTCCGTGTGGGCGAACGCAGGAGGGCTCGACCACGGAGAGGAAGCACCAACGGGTGTCGAAGACCTCCCCCGACTCGTGCGGCCTATACAAGCTCACGCACGGACCACCTTTGAGCACGGGCAGACTCTGGGCTTGGGCCGGAGATGGCGTGTTTAGGTCGATTCGGCGTGTGTTCGGAGTGTGTTCAAACGGGGGTATGCCTCTACGTACGTCGTTTGATGACGACGGAGGACTTTAAACATGTGCCTCAACGAGTGTCGTTTTATGACACCGGAGGACTTTAAATATGGCCTCGACGTGCGTCGTTTGATGACAACGGGGGACTTAAATATGGGCCTCAACGTGCGTCGTTTGATGACGACGGAGGACTTAAAAATGGCCTCGACGTGCGTCGTTTGATGACGACGGAGGACTTAAATATGGGCCTCAACGTGCGTCGTTTGATGACGACGGAGGACTTTAACATGTGCCTCGAATGCGTCGTTTGATGACGACGGAGGACTTAAACATGGCCTCGACGTGCGCGTTTGATGACGACGGAGGACTTAAATATGGGCCTCAACGCGCGTCGTTGATGACGACGGAGGACTTTAAACATATGCCTCGACGTGCGTCGTGATGACGACGGAGGACTTAAACATGGCCTCGACGTGCGTCGTTTGATGACGACGGAGGACTTAAATATGGGCCTCGACGTGCGTCGTTTTATGACGCCGGAGGACTTAAATATGGGCCTCAACGTGCGTCGTTTGATGACGACGGAGGACTTTAAACATGTGCCTCGACATGCGTCGTTTGATGACGACGGAGGACTTAAACATGGCCTCGACGTGCGTCGTTTGATGACGACGGAGGACTTAAATATGGGCCTCAACGCGCGTCGTTTGATGACGACGGAGGACTTTAAACATGTGCCTCGACGTGCGTCGTTTGATGATGACGGAGGACTTAAACATGGCCTCGACGTGCGTCGTTTGATGACGACGGAGGACTTAAATATGGGCCTCGACGTGCGTCGTTTTATGACGCCGGAGGGCTTAAATATAAACACCGGGGGTCATATGACAATCTGTGGTATCTTCTCACGGACGAGCGCAGGAGGGCCCGATCGCGGAGGACAGAACACCGACAGACGCCAAAGACTTCCTCCCCAGCACGTGCGGCCTATTTAAGCTCGCGCACGTAAGGCTCTCCCGCCGGTCTCTCTCTTGGCGCTTTTTTTTTTGGGCCGAATCCCCTTTTTTGGGGCCGAATGGCATGTATTCAAATGGGGAGGTTGCCCCCTATTATAGATTTTGAGGGGGCTACCGGCGGGGTCCCGCGAGGGGCCTGACTGGCGGAGGGGGGGCGCCCGGTTAGGGGGCCTAACCGGCGGCCCTCTCTGGCTGGCAGAAAGGGGGGCGCCGGTCAGGGCCCTGACCGGCGCCCCTCCTGCAAGCGGAGGGGGGTCCGCCGGTCAGGGGGGCTGACCGGCGGCCCTCCCGGCTGGCTGAAGGGGGGGTCCGCCGTCAGGGGGGCTGACCGGCGGCCCTCCTGGCTGGCTGAGGGGGCCGCCAGTCAGGGGGCTGACTGGCGGCCCTCCTGCTGGCTGAGGGGGCCGCCAGTCAGGGGGCTGACTGGCGGCCCTCCTGCTGGCTGAGGGGGCCGCCAGTCAGGGCCTGACTGGCGCCCCTCTTGGCTGGCTGAGGGGGCCGCCAGTCAGGGCCTGACTGGCCCCCTCTGCCTGGCCGGGGGGCACAGATGGTGCCATGGCACGTGCACACACATGCCCGTTGTATTTGACGCGCTTTCGTCGTGCGTTTTTGCGTGCGTTTGACCTCATTTTCGGAGGGCACGTGCATTTAACCTTTTCGGACCCATCCGAGTCGTACGCGACCTTTAGCGTGAGTCCGGACATCAATTTTCGGCTATCGGGGTGCGTATTTCCGCTATTGACGGGCCTTTTTAAGCGTCGTCCTCCGGCTCGTTTTGGGTGGACATCCGAACTCAAACCATTTATCTCAGGTGTTCGAGTGAGGGAGGCCGGGGTTTCTTCCCAGCCCTTCGTGGATTTCCGGACGAGTTTGCCACCCGGGACCTGTTTAAATCCCGATATTTTTCGGGTTCAACACTGCTCAACTTGCGCCACTTCTGTTCGAACTGTGGCATGGATTACATTCGCCGTGAATGTAAGCTTCGGTTGCTGATGTGGTTGAGGTGGATTCACTAGGTGTTCCGCCATGTCAATGATTCCTGCTTGAATCAGCTTTTCTGCCCGATTTTTGAACAGGTAACAATTTTCCAAAGTATGTCCCAGCATACGATGGTATGCGCAATAATTGGGCTTGTCCACCATTGTTGCTTCTTCTGGGCGCTTAGGCTCCGGGAGAGTGATTAGATTCTCTTGGAGACATATATCTAGCAGTTCTTTGGTGTGTTCCCTAGTAAATGAATAGGGAGCACTGAGTCTCTCACCTAGTGAAAGTGTTGACCCTTTTTCATTTTTCTTAGTATTTGAGGGAGCGGATGTCTCACCCTTGCCCCCCTTTTTGCCAAGAGCAGATGAGAAGTCCACAACATTCACTTCTCGTGATCCCGAGCCTTTGTCTTTTGGCGGTTTGCCTTTTCCAAACATCGTGGTTGGATTTTCTGCAAAGAAGATTTCAATCTCTGCCACCGTGTTATTGAGGTGTTCAAATGTCCGGATATTAGCCCCTAAGAGCTTTTCCTTGATTTCTGGTTTCAAACTCTTTTTATAAGGCTCCGAATTTTCTTTTTCCCGCTTCTATTTTATGTATATGATGTTTACTTGTTCTTACATAAATGGCGTGCATGAAGATGGTGCATATTATAGATATAAATTTTGCATGTGTATATGCGTGGAGGTATACTATTATCGTGAATATAAGTAATGGCCAATTTTGTGTATAAGGTATCTGTTTAAATATTATGCAAGTACCATCTAAATATTGAAGTATACCTTATATTACCCCTTTCATGGATATTGTGTGCGAATATATATAGTGCATATGTGTATGTTTAGTAGTAAACGATGTCCAATTGCATGGTGTAGTTAATGTGTACATTGTACTTCGTACATTGCATGTACGTATGGAGTGCAAGCAAGAACTATTTTATTGAATAGATTATTCCTAACTAACTTAATTCATATTGTCTCCTAATGATTTCTGAAACCCTCGCAATTCTTGTCACTTTATTTCGCAGCATGTTGAGTCATACCTATGTAAAACATCATGTACGCATAAGTAGATATCTATGTACGTATTAGCTAGTTGTGTTTATGTATGCATGTGAATAATTATATGGTAAATATGGTTTGAATGCATGGTGTGATAGTGTGTATACTATGTTACATACATTGTATGTATGTATATGTGTAAGTTGAACATGATTTCTGCATGATTTTAAGTTCTGGCAGGAGGGCCAATTGGCGTCAACATAGGTGGACGCCCATGAGGTAGGCGTCCATATCGATGGACGCCAAGACTTAAGTAGCCGTCCATATAAGTGGACGTCTACTTCTCTAACCTGCATGCGCAGCAGACTCGGAATTCCAGGGACAAGCAACCTCAGCCATTGGGGAGCTGTCCCCACGGCTGTGAAAGCCTCACATCAACCTCTACGCGAAAGGAGAGGTCTCTCTCCTTTAAACCAAACCCTCTTTGCAACCCCAAAACCCTCCTTGGACTCTTTGCAAGAAGGAGAAGAGGAACCCTAAGCCTGTGAGAAAACCTGAGCTTTGAGAGCTCAGATCCGGCGATTTGGAGCTTCTTCCAACGATCTACTACGATTAGAAGCTAGCTTGGACGTAGGAGGAGGCTTCCCCAGCCTCGGACTGGTAGCTACAACACCACAGAAGACGGAGTAAAGGAGTTTTAGAGGCTTCTTGGGACTGCCCAAGGAGAGCTTCATCGCCCATTTTCACCCCTTTGGAGGTTTTTAGAAAGGCAAGTAACACATAGATCTCAATCCCATACATGTGCCCTAGGTCCAGCAAATTTTGTGGATTTTAAATCGTGTCCTGGACCCTCCCTTTCACTCTGTATTTGGAGTTCGGTCTGTGCCTGGCACAGACAGGAACTTGGCGTCAATACCCTTGACGCCAAGATCTCCATCGGCGTCCAACGATCGTGCCGTCCAAACCCTTGAACGGCCAAAGGCTGCCGCCAAGTTCTTCAGGATAGAACAGTGAGTTGTTCTTCCTGGTAGATGATTATTTTCGATATGTTTTCGCAATGAGGATATAGTGTAAATTTTTTATGCTATGTAAAATAGATAATGTGATGTGTGTGGAAATTTCTGCATTTTTCTGTGGATGGCATAAATTTTAGATTATGAAATACATGTGGGAAAAAAAAATGGAGTAGGCATGTTCACCTACTGTCTACATGATTCCTGAAGAATTAAATGCCCTAGATTTTTCTATACCATGTGTATATGTATCAGTCCATGCCCTGAAATTTTGAGAATTTTTCCATGACTGTGGGATTTACTGGGATTTCTGTTTTGGAAATGGAAAACATGCGTAGAATTTGTAAAATTTACAGTAAATTGTGTGATGTGCAATAAATCAAGGGAAATTTCTGTGATGATGAGCATATTAAGATCAGGGTTGTGAATGGTTAAATCTGATGTTCGTGTTATGTTCCATGTTAAATTGAATTATGAATAGCATGAAACTGAATGTTTTATTTCTGTAAATGTAATATGATTCAGAAAAATCTGAAAAATTGTATGTGCGATTATAAACTTTAAAATTGTCTGTGGTAAAATCTCATGTTATTTTGATGACAGTAAATATGTTATGGATTTTTAATGAGAAAAATGACTATGTGAGCATGTTAATTGTGACTTGATGTGATTCAGTAAATTTCAGTATGATTAAATCTATATTATGATTATTTGGCAGTTGCAACAATGAGGTTAAAATCAGTAAATGAGGACTTATGTGTGTATGAATTATGTATGAGTGTGTACATGGGATGTGAGAGAACAAGTGGTGTAGGGTGTAAAATGATAATGTGATAAGATAAACAAACATGCCATAAGACACTGCCACCCTAGATGCTTGGAGCTGTACCGTAGTAATGCCCCTACGGGAAAGCTCAATGTGATATGTGATACCCTAGATAAGGGTCTTGATAAAGTGTATACCCTGGCAAAGGGTCTTGTAAAATCCTGGAGGTGGACAAGTTCCACTGGTAATGGTGGGAAGGGCTTTCCGCGGTTTCTGCAGGAACTAAGACTTATCACTATGCCGGTGATTAAGTATGTGAATGTGAATGTGTGTGTCATGTGATCGTCTATGTGGTGGTTTGGGCTGTGTCTTGGCATTAAGTGAAAATAAGCATGTGATGTGAAAAGTGATATGTGTTCATAGCACAAGGTATGTGCGAGAGATGTGTAAATGTGGCACACGTTATGTGCAAAAGTGAAATGATAAGAAGTGTGTGAATGTGAAAGAGGAACTAATAGGAAAGGTGTATAAGTATTGTGTGATGGAACAAAGTGAGTGTATGTGAAAGCCAAGGTTCATCATATGGTTGTGTGTAATGAGAAAATAGTATAAGTGTAAATGACAATAGTGTTAATGATAAATTGTTTATTGATGTGTACAAATGTATGTGTGTATGTGTTTATGTATAAATTGTCAATTGCTAAAAGTGATGTTACCATTAGTACCAAAATGTAAGTATATGCTTTCATATTCATGGAATTTGAATGATTGGATGCACGTGTTTAGTATTATGTTGTATAGTTAAAAGTGATCTCTATGCAAAGGTAATATGAATGTGATAAATTTTGTATAAAATCAGCAAGCTAAATGTGAAGTAAATTGTTATGATTGCATGCGAAGTGAGTTAGAAATCATGCTAGGAGTGCTACCTATCTTGTATATGTTTCCATAGTTTAGTTGTGCAACTTTACAATGACTTGGATAAAGCATGAAAACGTGTGAATGTGTATTTTACTCATGTTAATGACACCATGATGTTAGTGATCTTGTTTAGATTGACTTTTACTTGTTTGTTTAGATAATTGTTTAATGGAATTTATTTAGGTCATAGCATGATCATGTATGATTTAACTGCTGAAATTTTATTGTGTTAATTGGTAAAAAGCATGTATGTATTGAATCTTAAGTTACTTGCTGAGTCTATTGCGTAGACTCACTCTTGCTAAATATTTCAGGAAATTAGCAGCGGAGGAGCTAGCATGATTTGAAGTGGAGTTGGACTAAGGGATTGAAGAATTGTAATTTATATTCATAAGTATGTAATGCTACAATTGAAATTTGGATTTTGTTCAAATGTACTTGGAGTCGGCTATGTATTTGGAACATTTTGCACTTATGTTATCTCTTGTTGAACTATACAGACTGTGGTATATAGATTTAAAAGTTGATGGAATAAGATTCATTTAAATTCGTTGCATTATTCGACTCTATTTGTGTATCTCATCAACTCATTTGTTACTTGTTGGGGTATCTCCTGTAGCGGCTTGCTCTCATCCGACGTGGGTTGGTATAACCGTACGGGTGGAAGGGGTCGTTGAACCTTTGGCATAGCTTCACCGGTCTGCATGTGCCGGCGGCTGTTCACATTTCATGCTCATATCACGCCATCTTTTGATGAAGTCTAGAACAGACTCATTTTATTTTGCATTAGAGATATGAGCTCTGGCAAAGTAACTTCCTTTCTGTTACTCGAAAGCGTTTGAAGAACTTTCTTTGCATATCTCCCAGCAACTACGAGTTGGGCTTCAGTCGGGCGTACCATTGAAATGCTGCCCCTGTCAGGGATGTTGAAAAATACCTCAGGAGGTATGACTCTTTCAGTGCCAGTTCTCCCATGATGCTCATGTAATGAGCTATATGTTCATGAGGTGACCCTCCCATTGAATTTTGAGAATTTGGGGACTTTGGGTGCTCTGCTGGGAGCTTTTAAAGAGATGGTGTATAGGGTAGGGTACCCTTAACAGGTCATAGGGTGGCAGACCCCTCACTTTGCTCAGCCATTTTCGTTCAATTATTGCTCAATCATGGCCCTCTGAGAGGACCATGTTCCTTCAAATGTAGTATTTAACTGTGGCATCTCATGCCTTTGTTCTGCAACATGCACCTCTTGAGTTTGCTCATGGCTTGGGTTGGGATTCTCAATTGGTTGCCTGGTCGTGAATTCTGCACGGGGTGTATTGGGTGGCACATTCCCTAGTTAGGGTGTCGTTATAGGCAAGGCTGGCTGACTTGCTTGTTGAACTTGCTGAGGCTGCAATAGATGTTGGGCCTGCTGTGGAGACTGTAGTGATGGTGATTGTTGGTGGTGGCGGTGGCGCCGCCATGCCCAATTGCTGTATGAGGCTTTCCAGCATAGCCTTTAGCTTTGATTTCTTGCATTACCATTTCTAAATTTGGCAATGAGGGCACTCTGCCATTAGGGTTTTCAGTAGATCGGCTCTGACCCAGGTGATTTGAAGTGGTAGCCATGTCAGTGGCCCCCATGCCCTTCATTCTGAGGCGATAGATCCACCTCCGTATTAGCGATCAAGCCAGGCTCGAGGTGCTCTCTTCGGCGACTAGGACACCGCAGGATGTTGCTCCATATTTGAAGTTTCTGTCTGGTCAGCTATTACAGGCAATGATGTAGAGGCATAGTATGTGTATACTCGCATACCTCTTCAGTGATTTGCACAGCTCTTCTTTTCTTGCCTAAGCATACATTGGCACCCAAGCGTTGGAAGACTGATTCTAAGGATATTTTCGTCCCTTTGTGCTCTTCCGACCTAAAGTTTTGCCCCGTCTCTGGGCTGGTTGCCTTCTACCTATATACTCCTTTCCTTTTAAGCCCTCTTTGCCAATTGTCAGGTACGTCAAGGGCACTCCCATTAGTCGGGACTCTTGGAAGGTTCCCTCTGCCTTCATGGGACTTTTCTTCTTCTAAAATTCGCAACTGGGCTGGGTCTTACTTCATGACCCCTCTTGCATTCTTTCGCCTATAAGGGATTCCAGGGCCCTTGTTCTTCGGAGCTCCTGAGCTTCTTCTCTGGTACCCACATTTGTTTAACCCGAGATGGGTTATACACTTCTTCTCTTTCAACATTAGCTTTGTGTTTCCTAAAGCCAAATTTGTCAGGTTTAGGAGTTTTGGGCCTCAGCTTTCACCCATTGTTTTTTCTCTCTTTCACTTTAAAGCTCGGCTTATCCTGCCGCACTTTAGGCAGTATGCCGAACTTGTTCCTTACCGGAATGGTAGCCACATGCAGTTCCGGTATCACCATGGTTCACTGCCGTCCAGGCGGATCCGGAGCTCGCCAATGCGGACAGTCTTTCAACGAGCTTGAAATGCCACGAGTCGTGGGCTCTGCCAGAGACTTGTGTTTCTATGCTTTTCGTCGCTGGGGTGTTGGTGAAGTGATGGCATAGGTAGTGAACATCTGCACCAAATTAGCCTCCTGAGCTTGAGGCTCTTCCTTTGTCTTGCTTGTTCAGGGGCCTCGGCAGCAGGTAGCACGGCTGGTATCACGCCCAAGAAGTATGGAGACTCCAACCACGGGGGAAAGGCTCCAAATCTGGTGGTGTTTGTGAGGTAGCCATTTTTATGTGGTCCTGGACACAAGTGGGGCCGAAGACCACGCCCGGAGTGTGAGCAAGCGCCGCCATTGCAAGACCTGCACAGAAAAAGTATGATGTGAGTACATCTTATTGTTAGTGTATGTCTGATGAAGAGATGAAGGGAAGGGAGGTACCCAGTGGAGTCGCCATCTTTGTGAGAATATTTTTTAACACTTAAATTTTTAATTTATATTTGGATTTGATTTATTTGGATTTTTATTTATTTACAAGGACTGGTCTTGTTTAGTCATTGACCTCCCTCACTAACCGCAGTTAGTGTTAATATATCAGCGCAAAGGGCTGAATACCCTTAATTAACATCAGACAACCCTTAGAAAAAGAACATAACTCACATTTGCATGAAATGAATTATGCGTGAAGGGAAAAACAGAGTTGCAGACATGCAATCTATTTTTTTGTAATTTTTTGATATTTATTTCATTTTTATGATTTTAATGCATTTTCTCATTTTTAGTATTTAGAATTATTGATTTCATTTATTTATCTATTTTCGTTATTTATTTTTTACATTATGATTATGTGAATTAAATTAACATTTTCATTTATTATTTGATTTTAAAGGTGTTTAACTTAAGGTGGATTAAAATTGATGTGAAACATAACTTGTTGTTGATTTTATATTATTAAAAATTAAATAATAATGTTTGAAAATATTTCGTTAACAGTTGTCGAAACCTTAGTTGATTTGGTTAAAAAATTAAGTAGTGCAATGTTAAATAAACGTGACACTACGTAAAATAATTCGTATAACGTATGATTAAATGATTAAAAAACCCAATAGGCCCATTAAATCACACATGAGAATTTTTCAAATGTCGGCCCAATTAAGCATCATTAGGCCATTAAGAATGAAACATCAAATCATTTGCAAAAATATAAGTTCGGCCAAATAAGCAATTTGAGGCCAATAAAAAAAGTACATGGACCTTGCTTAAGATTTGAGAAAAATTCAAATGGTGCCTTGCACAATGTTCTTTAGGGCTGCCTTGCAGACCCTTTTTCCAGACCGCCTTGCAGTCTCAGAGCCTTGCTCTGTGTTCAAACTTCAGAAATCCTCCCTCTGCCTGGGGCGCCCCATGTACTTTTATAGGGGGTGGAGATACACAGTCCCGGTCTATTGAAGTCCTGTCCCGGTCTATTGAAAGTCTCGCCCCAGTCTATTGAAGTCCCGTCTCGGTCATTTGTATTTGGCCTTTTACGGATTTCCTTATTTCCCCTTTTTTTTTCCCTCTTATTTTTTCTTTTTGCGTTTTACCCTTTGGGCATCGGGAGAGAGCGCGAGAGGGAGATGGCAGGGAAGGAGGAGGCCGCCGCCTCCCTCCTCCGATCGGACTGGGAAGGGAGGTAGGCGGCGATCTTCGCCCCCCCCCCCCCCTTCCTGCTTCGGCTAGGGACAGGGAAAGGGGTTGCGCCCCCCCCCCCCCCCTCCCTCTTCTTCTACAAATAGCAGCGGCAAGGGGGAACCGGCAGCAGCGACGATTGCGTGGGGTCCCGCGGCTGCGGCGGTGCGGGCCGAGGGGAGCAGCAGCGGACCGGCCAGGCAACGGTGGCCCACGGTGCTCACGGCGGCGACGGCGAGGGGATTAGTCAAACGGCAGAGGCGGCGGGCGAGGGAGGTGTCCGGTGGGCAGCGGCGGCAGTGAGGGGCCCTTCCTGCGTGGGGCCCCGTTCTCTTCTTCCTCTCTACTGCGGCGGCCCAGAACAGGGGACGGTCACCCCCTCCTCTCCCTCTGCTAACAGGGGGCGGCCCCAGAACAGGGGGCCGGTCACCCCCTCCTTCCTTCTGCTAACAGGGCGGCGGCCCAGAACAGGGGGCCGGTCGCCCCCTCCTCTTCCTCTTTTTGAAGCAGAGTTTGACATGTATGTATTTTTTCCATTTTTTTTTCTTTTCACCAAGGCCCGGGACGGTCAACCCTCACCCTCGGACCATAGGTACGTCTTTTCTTGTCTTCTTTTTCTAAAAATTGTCAATTCTGAACCTCTGTCCAGTGGCCATGCCTTTGATTTAAGATTTGCATATTATCATCATTATTTAACATTTATTTTCTGGTTCAACAAGACGGTATTTAAACCCCGGAAATATCACCCACAGAGAGTTGCTCGATGTGGGGGATGGAGATTAAGAAAGAACGTCGATGACGATTGCGCCGACAACTCTCCTCCCCACGCCTGGCCTATCGGGCTAAAAAGGATTTGTACCTACTACCTTCACACAGAGAACAGTAGGATGGAAGAAAGGATGTCGGGAATTTTTATATGATTTTTGGAACAAGCAGGGAGATCGGAGAAATAATTCGCCAGGGCTCCGCCAAGAAATTTGGGGATGAACAAGAGATGGAGGATCGCCTCTCTTTCTCTCTCTCTCTCCTCCTTCTTTCTTACGGAAAGGGGGGCCTTTTATAGGGCAACGATGGTGACCTCATCATGAGGTCACCATCGGTTAGGGGATGCCCCTTAATCGATGGTGACCTCATGTTGAGGTCACATCGGTTAGGGGCTGCCTAACCGATGGAGAGGGGGGGGAATTTCTATAAATACCCCCACACACCCCATTTCTCAAGTGTTGGTGCTCGGAGGTGCTGCTGGAATCCTGCTCTATTTGGAGTTCTTCTTGCTTGAAGTCGCCGTGTGAAGCTTTTGGAGTTCCTGCTCGAGCTTGTTCTTTTGTATTTGTGCTTTATACTTGATCCTAAGACCTTGTGCTGTCGGATTTTTCCGTGCTTCGGACTTGAATCATATTTAAATGAAGGAGAGTTCCCTTTGAACTTCATTTTAACCAGAAGATCAGGCCACCACTAAGGGCCATAATTTCCTCCTTGCAATGGAGACGGGCCGGAATAAATCTGTAATCTAAGTAACCTGACAGTCACTTTAAACCACAATTTATCAGCCTCCTTTTTTGAGTAGGCGTCCAGCTGATTAATTTCTTAGACCACTATATAGTGGATCATCCCTACTTTGCATAGTAGGTATTTGTTACAATTTTACCTTGCAACAGGGCGCGCCCAAAATCATAACACACACAAATCACCAAATAAATTCGCGGGTATACACCCGATATTCTTCAAATTATATTTCAAAACTCAAAGGAAATCCATATTCCTTTTCAAAATGAAACTCTTTTCTCAAAACAAATACCCCTTCCTTTCAAAGAAATGAAATGTCTTCTCAAAAGAACAAATCCTTTGTCGCAAATCAAAGTCTGAATACCCTTCTCAAAAGGAAACAAATCCTTTCTTTCAAATCAAATCCATTCTGTCCGACAATAATAAAAAAGGGAAAAAACATCATATTACAATTTTCTAGAAAATGCATATTTTCTCGTCCTTGCTATGAAGGGTATTCGGGTTGAAATTGATGTTAATATGGCATCAAAGGCTTTTAACCCGATGTAAATAAAACATCGATTCCAATCGATGGAGATAAGGGTCCAGCGCACGCTACCCTAATCACCTGATGATTAAAAACACGGAATCAAAGAAGTTCGGATTAAAAACGGCGCACTCGTCCATTCCATGGACATTAAATTTTCTCTGCACTGCGCGAATCCTTACTTATGTCTGCTAGACAGGCTAGCACGCTCCGCAAGGCAAACTAAAATAAAAGAAAAAACAAATAACAAAAAAATCGAGTCTAACTCGAATCAAATGAAAACGAACAAAAAAGAGAAAAAAGAGAAAGAATCAAAAAGAAGAAAGAAAAAAGAAAAAGAAAAAAAAAGGAAAGAAGAATCCACGTGTCCCAGTGGTGTACACCACTGGGCTGTCCCACCGGTGGTCCTCTCTTTTTCCTTTTCTCCTATAAATAACTCACGTGGGCCATTGGCTTTTGGCACGTGGTTTGTTCCAAGGAGATTCTTCTTGCTTTTGTCTGTTTGTGCAGAGGATTACGTCATTTTCACACCGCTTTTTCTACGGACATGGGTATCGGACGTAACCTTTGCACACATGACATGTCACGCGCCACGTAGGACAACTTCCGCCGGGACATTCTGGGGCATTAAAATTGTCATTCCGGTGTTGGATTTTATCCCGGAACGTCATGAAACGACTGATTTTTGTTGTAGCGTGTCGAGGGGGATATATTCCTCCGGCATTTTGGGACATACAGAAATATTTTTTTATGTATTAATTTATTCCGAAAATTCAGAATAAATAACTTTATTTCATTTAGTCATTCTGAAAATTACGAATAAATAGCCCAATGGGTTATCTTTCACCCAGGACCCAGCTAAATATTTTTTCCTTCATTTACTTATTCCAAGCACTTAGAACAAGTGTCGTAAAATTCTGGGGGAAATTTTATTCCGGGAACGCCGGGGTTTAAATGATTTCTGCTCCGCCTCATCTTGGAGGGACCACTTTCAGATTTTTTCAAAAATCTCATCAGAAATAGACATTTTTTCTTTATCTATTTTCTGCGATTTAACCTGAAAAAATCAGAACAAATGCTTTCTTTTCATTTATTTGTCCCGAAAATTTAGATGAAGGGATTCAGGGAGTTATTCGTTATCCGGGAGCCCCGAATAAACATTTTTTCCCTTATATACTTGTTCTTAAAAATCAAAACAAGCATATTCACTGGGTATTTATGATGAACAATTTTTGGGTTCAACAAACGTCATCATCATCAGAGTCTTATCCCATTATTTGGGGTCAACTACTCCAATTTCGCCAAGATGTCTCGATGTTTAACTCCAAGAAGCCAATATCCTTCCTAATAACATCACATCATCTCATTTTAGGCCTTTCCCGAACTCTTTTACTAACATCCACTAAGATTTTATCACATCTTTTAACCATTGCTGCGTTAGGATGACGGTGAAAGTGTCCAAACCACCTAAAAGTCTATTTTCTCTCATTTTACTATCAATTAGAGTTATACCCAAGTCTTATGGAAACACTCATTCCTAATCTTATCCCTCTTAGTATCACCACACATTCATCTCAACCTCATCTCTGCTACACACATTTTGTGAATATGTTCCTTCATACTGCCAACACTTGGCACCATATAATAAAACAGACCTCACAGCCGTTCTATAAAACTTCCCTTTAAGTTTCACAGGTATACGACAATCCATAGGACTCCTGATGTACTTCTCCATCTTAACCAGTCTGCCCTAATATTATGTGCAACATCATCATAAATCTCCCCATTCTCTTGAATAATAGACCTTAAATACCGAAAGCTACTAGTCTTAGGAATGTTGTCCATCAATTAAAACAATACCTTCCTGTAACACCCTATCATTACCATAATTACAATGCACAAAACTCTGACTTGCTCCTACTGATTTTAAAAGCTTTAGACTCTAAAGCACGTCTCCAACTTTCTGACTTAACATTTAACCCATCAATACTCTCATATCAATTAAGACTATCATTTGCAAATAACATACACCAAGGGATATCATATGCAATTATTTTGTTACTTCATTTCATAGTCAGAACAAAGGGATACAAACTTAGTGCAAAAAACTGATGCAAAATATAGTGACTAGAAATTTACAAGTCTCTCTAGCAATTGTTCACCCTAGTAGTAGCACTTTCGTACATATCCTGAACAAAGTCAACATATCTTTAAGAGACTCTTCTTTCTTTTATCCCTAAATCAATTCTCTCAGTACTCGATCATATGTCTTTTCCAAATCAAGAAAAATCATATAGAAATCTTCTCATCTCTATACTTCTCTGTTAACTATCATAATAAAGAAATAGCTTTTATAGTAGATCTACTCGACATAAAAACCAAACTAATTTTTGATAAAATAATCATACATTGATTATGTTTCTTGATTACTTTTTCCCAAAGTTTCATAGTATGACTCATAAGCTTAATTCCATGATAATTATTACAACTTTGAGTGTCCCCTTCATTTTTATAAAAAAGAACCACAACACTTTTCCTCCATTCTTCTAGCATCCTCTATTCCTTCAAATTGTATTAAAAGGTTTAGATAGCCACTTAATACCAATATCTCCTAGGCCTTTGTATGCCATCTGATCTTAAGGTCTTGCCCACTTTTATTTTTCTTAAAGCATACCCACTTCTAAGGTCTTAATACGCCTAAAATATTGATAATTATCAAATTTTGTTAACTCTGGTCCCCTTCTAAAGAGAAATTCTTAAAGCAATAGCCATTAAGTAATTTCTGAAAATAGCTATGCCATCTTTTTTTAACCTGAAGGTCTTTAACTAAAACCTTTTAATCTCCACCCTTAATGCAACAAACATGATCTAGATCTCTACTTTTCCTTTCTCTTAATTTAGCAAGTTTAAATATGTCTTTTCATCCTCTCGGGTTCCTAATTATTATACAATTCTTAAGACGCCTTGGATTTAATTTCACTAACTATTTTTTAACCTCTCTTTTTAGCTATTCTATAAGTTTCTAAGGTTTGATTATTTTTTTTAGTTTGCCAAGGTTTAAAACATTCACTTTTTACTCTAATGGTATTTTAATTTTCCTTACTCCACCACCAAGTCTCTCTTCCTACATTCCTCTTATCTTTAGGTTCACGGTTCACCTAAGAGTGGTTTTGCCATATTATTTATACAATTTGTAACATTATTCCACATTACATAAATTTCTCGTTCTAAATTCTAAATATTTTCTTTTACCAGATAATTTTAATGTTTCCATAATTTTTCTTTTCAAATTCCACCACTTAATGTTAGAGGCTTAGAGCAATTATTTATGATGGTTTTTTTTTGAATTTTTTGATAAAGACATCCATTACTAACCTTATTATAGGGCTAAACTCTCTCCAAGGATAACTTTACAATCTTTACACGAAACTCTATCAACCTTTCTAATAAGAAAATAGTCAAATTGACTTTTATATATTCCATTCTTGTATGTTATTAGGTGTTTATCTCTCTTCTTAAAGAAGATACTAGCAATTGCTAGATCATAGGTCATAGCAAAATCAAGAATAATAGTGCCCATATCATTATTATCGCCAAAATTAAATCCTCTATGAATTCTCTCATATCCTCTATTATTTTTACTCGCATGGCCATTAAGATTCCCACTAACAAAAGTTTTCTCTTCACTAGGGATATTTCGGGCCAATCTATCAATAACCTCCCAAAATTGCTTTTTATTTCCTCTTTTAATCCTACTTGTGGTGCATATGCACTAATTATATCAAGGTATCCTCATCTTAGATAAGTTTAATTAAAACAAGTCTATCCCCCAATCTATTAGCTTATATAACATTATCTTTTAAGTCTTTAACTATATCATAGCTACACCATTTCAAAGTTACTATTTCCTATTCATCAAATTTTATATCCATCAATATCTTTAGCTTTAGATCTTTTCCACCTAGTTTCTTGTAGACATGGTATGTTAACCCTTATATCCCTCATTAACTCTATACAGTATAAGGCCTTAGGCGACACGAGGCGACTAAATGTTGCCACAGCCTCAAACACCTAGGCGATGGCCTAGGTGATTAAGGCAATATATTATAAAATAATATATATAGTTAAAAAAAATATGAATATATATATAAATATCACCTAAATATGTGCATGAAACTAGTATATTTCATAAAATTAATCATTTATATATGTCAAATTATTGTATGACTTACTAAATCTATTCATTTCTATATGTAAAGTAACTAAAATTTAAGAAACTAAATTGCAATTAAATAAATAGGCCAAGTGGGCCTCTTTATGGGCCAATATATAGGTTGGCCAGGGCAAAAAGGGGGGATTTGGTAGCTTGAAATCACCGACATGAAATGGGTCGGGGCGAGGCAATCTGAGGTCGCCTCGCCTCGCCTCACCTCATGCCTAGGTGATCGCCTTAATCGCCTTTGATAAATAGCATTAACTTAACCAATTCTCGTTAAGGTTCCTATATTTCAAGTAGCTAGACAGATCCTAAGCTTTTAGACTAACTTCTTTACTCGTGTTCGCCCAACCCCACACGGTAACCCTTGCCTACTTGACACCACAATCAAGCGCCACTGCGGCGTGTCGCTTGTGGGGAACACCCTAGCTAGCAGTTGCATGTATTATGTACTAATTTATATACGTGAAATGAATCAACCAAGGGGCTACCACCAATAAGGAATCAGTCAATCCAGATCGGGATTAGCCGATTCTGCTAACCATCGGTCCTAGCACATTTTTATGATCACTAAATCAAGGGATGTGTTGAAGACAAGGAGGTCAAGTGAGACATCTTGAGCTTGATTTTTAGTTGGGTCGAATTACATTGTTAAAGCATGTGATCATTCAAAGATTGTATAAAACAACGCCATCTTGCTAAACCATAAAACCAAAGGGGGAAAAAAAACAAAAACAAGAGGACCATGACAATGATTGCCCATCCTTGACATGAGAAGCATGTACAGAATCTCCAATTCTAATTTCCATCAACTCGTACAATTCTTAATACTAACTTGATTTGATTTCAATCCTATCAATGCAAGTCAAGAAAATTTTGTTATTGTTGAAGTGGCATGAAAAATGAAAGGTAAAAGCAAAAAATGTTCCATTATCAACAATGTGTACAAGTATATGCACATTCACTCACTTAAAGTAAGCTTCAAGTGCTGGTCTTCTTTTCTTTTCCTTTTTGGGGGGTGTTGTGGTAAGTTTGAAGTGGTGATCAAGATGACATTATCTATATATTTCCACACAAGCTCTCATAAGTTGCCATTTAACCACAATATAACCAACAAGAACTTCCCATCAATTATTTTGATCCATATGAAACAGCATTTAAAATCAGCAACACGACGGCCCCTCTGAAGATATAGTGAAGTTTTACCAACAATCTGTCTATCAAAGTTTCAAGTTCCTCATGAAGACTTCTGAAAGAAAGGATTGCCAAAACTCTTATGAATGAGTTCTCTTTTATATTTTAGGATCTCTGACAGTCTGACACTAGGGCAGAGCACAATTCAGCCAAGATAATCAGTACATATCACCCACCTATGTTCAAACTTGGGTTGCATCCACCTAAGTCATTAGGATGATAGCAGGTAAAAAGTCTACATTCTTGTTAGAAATGTGCAAACATTTACAAGAACTTGAAAAGAATCTAAGCAAAAAGGGAAGGTAAATTTTGTTCAAGCCTGCACTATTCCATGGGCCAACTACCTGTAGAGAGGATGAGACATAATCAAATACACAGAAAAAAGAAAGATTACATTGATAGAAATTAGAAGCAAGTACAAGTCTAAAACCATTATTGTTGGTGCACAGTTTATGAGGCGAAAAAATCATATACTAAAGCAGTATCAACATCAAATAGCATAGCAACATATCTTGAGAAGTACATGATAGGAGATGATTTTCATAAATATTTACAAACATGAAATGGGATGTTCATTTTATAGCTACTACTGCAAGAAACCAAAACAGAACAATAAAATAAGGGCTCAGAGAGAGTGAAAACTGCATTAGCATTTACCACTAATATCCTAAAAATCATGTGTATCATTGAATCATCACAACTTCACTAGAAGCCCAGATGTGGCCAAACAGACACCCCTACCTCGCATTCCATGTGCACAATGCATGAGACATGAAGAGATGGTTCTGTTGAAAACCACCCTGAGATGAAACAGTAAAAGATGGAATGGGTTTCCTTATCCTTCCCAAGGTTTACACTGCGCCGCCTAGTTTATCCCCGAACATCTAATAATATATGGAAACATGCCACTCCCTTTTGTTTAGGAGCGGAATCTACCCAAGAACGGCCGGTGGTGGTACGCCAGGTTTAGCTCGCCATGCCGCCAACCACACCAACATGTGATGGGTACAAGATAGATTTTTCCATTCAACACCATTTCCCATAGTGAATGGTGATGCACCTCAATGTGCTTTGTCATCGCATAGAGCACAGGGTTCGCCGCAAGTCGTGGAGCCCACCGTCGATGTAATGTGCCCGGTTCGGCTTGTGATGACTTAGCTTAAAGGTCGTTTACTCAGATGTTTCTTATCAAAGCGAGGGATTCGGTTACCTTTACAAGAGCTCCTTCAGTGCATCTACGAGGGTCTCTAACACTACTATAAAGTCTCACTATGATTCATAGCCATGAGAATATCAGTATCAAATCTTCTTTTTCAGCACAAATAGGCATCACATCGAAACCAAGTATAATTCCTATCCACTTGCATTTTAGGATTTTATATAACATATGACCTGTATATAAATTGACACGCAAAGGAGTTTTAAGTTCTAGCCTAAAAATAGCCATCAAGCCCAAAGCCTACATATTATATCCCTCCCATTCCTTGTCCAATGGAGGACTGGTCGAGCTAAACATTCCACTGATATGGTCTAGCATGCTATGGGCTAATCGAAGAAATTGCCACTTGGTATCACCTCCACAGAACATTGGCATTATACATATACATCAACCTTTCTCTGCAATTTAACAGCCAGGATATTTATGTGACAAGTAGGACTCTCAACCACAACTTACTCTCAACCTCGATCTTGAAGTTATATGATATGATAACTGAACATGACGAACGAGACAGGTGCAGAAATTTGCACCTCAATTAGTGAATGTGAGATGGTGTCAAAACATGTCTGCTCCAAAATTTTAAAAGACACTTTGAGAAAAGTCATGAGAGTATCACAAGCTTATGGCCACTTAGCTCTATTAAGTACAAACTATATAATCAACTTATCTACCGACCCTGTTGGCATCAGCGAGTATCGCGAAGTCCGCACTATCCTCGATCCACAATTCTGTCACTACTATCTTCCCATTGTTCCTCGCAGCAACGCAGACAGGATCATCCTGGCAAGATACAATAGGAATATAAGAGAAAACTCGACAGCCCATACAAACACTTTTTAAGCACGCGAGGGTGGGAGAGAAATGAGTACATAAACGCGACCCGACACTATGACATGGGTACAGCTCGAGCTGTAGCGGCCCACATCGACGCCTCCTCGCCGGACGAGCTCGGATCGATACTGAAGCACAAAATGACGGCAATTGAACAACAGATAAGAAAAGGCAGAGGTCGCGAACATCGTCTTGGGCAATCTAGAATGAGAGAAGGAAAGTTGATCCAGAAACCATGGAAAGACCAAGTACCTGCGCCTCGGCGATGGAGTCGAACCCGACGAGGACGAAACGGACGCCGGAGAAGACCTCCCCGTCGTCGCATCTGGCGACGCCGAGCATTTAAATCCTACCGGGAAGAGAGGCGACGTACGGTCGGGTGTCGGAACTGTTGGAGTGGATTCGCTCCCTTCTGTTGTCGGGACTCCCTGCGGAAGGGGGAGGCAGCGAGTGCTGCAGTGAGAGAGACGCGGATGGGGGGAGGGCGAGGAGGATTGGAGTGGAGAGGGAGGAGAGTTGTGTGATAGCGTTTTTGATTTTGGTGCCGCAGTGCCACCGGGCGGGGAGGGAAGGGGAAGCGCAAGAGCGGGAAAGGCAGAAATTTTGGGGGTTGGGTGGGAGGTGTTGAGGGTGGTCTCGTGGCGTCCGTTTGAAGTGCGACTGATTTTACGCTCCCAGCCGTTCGATCTGCAAAGAGATCATGAAATTAAATTAAAAATAAATAATAAAAGTTGGTGAGCCTCAGCGAACATTATATTTATTTTGGTCAAAAATATTCCAGACTAAGATAGTCTAATAACCGATAAGTCCTGATAACGGCTAGTTATCAAAATGTTAATTCAACCAGTGATTTTACAACACTTATAGCTTATCAGGATTTCATCACCTATAAATGCTGCTGATAAATCACTAATAGATGTTGATAAGTTCTGATAATTTTATTTCACCTTCTTAGGAATGACAAAGTTATCAACTTGATAATTTTATCTGTCAAATCAAAATTTTATAAACTGAGATATCTTATCTATAGACAATTTATTTGCTGATAAATTATCAAAGTGCTGCCAAATAAACTCCAAGGTAAAATGATCACGTAAGAGTTGTAATGTAATATTTAATGAAAATGTTCTAAATTAACTTCATTTTTGTGCTATATGTAGATGTTTCATTTTATTGGCAATTTTGTCTTGATAAGGGAGTAAGGGTTTGCATAGACTGATAGTTTTGCCATTCATCTAATTAAAATGCTCTTTTTTCTTTATTTTATTGTATGTATCAGTTTTATGGATTTTGGGTGTGGAGATTGAGGCATCAAAACCTCCTTTTCTATTTGAGTTTTTTTGGGGGATATAAACCATTCCTCCAAGTAAAATGTCAAATGTACTATTTTTATTAAATATGAACAAATTATGGATATGTCATCACAGTTAACTTATGTCTATCAAAAGTGAACATTTCTCTAAAACTCTCTTATTCTGTTACTTTCATATTTTGTAACAAAACATCTTTTTGTATCTTGTTTAAGGTTCTGACAAGTTGGATGCTTATTTCTTTGTCATGCGTTGTTAATTAAAGGGTAAAGATAGTATTTGGGTTAGTCTAACTCACTGTTAAATAGATGAGCAGTAATTTCATATTACATTTTTTGGTAACGAGGAAATCTCGCCCCGTGTGATTTTGTGGGCTCAGGAATTGTTGTTCGTGAACTCCAAGGTCAGGACTTGGCAG
>JACBKR010003856.1:0-26982 GCA_014218235.1 Colocasia esculenta
ATAAATAAATAAATAAATATATATATATATAGAGAATAATGTCTCACCGTACTATAACACTCCTTATTATGTCGTGATCCAACGGGCAAAAAAATTTACAACTCCATAATTATTCGCAAAATGTATTCGGTCAGATGGGGTAGGCGAAACCATTAGATGTCAATTCAATGGTTCTACTTACATGGCAGGCGTATCGAAACATATTAGTCATATATAAGCTAACTTGGACATGAAATTTTTTTAGAGGTACAGCGAAGTAACTCAGCCTGGCTCTAATAAGTGAAATAGTACTATCTTTAAATAATAAGAGATACTCTCTTTTTTTTGTTTCAAAATAATTTAGGTTAAAAAATAAATTAAGATACACCTAGATATATTAACCCAGAGATATATAATTTGCCGCCAAAGTGAGAGTTTGAAAGCCCACTTAATAAATAATAACCATAGCTCGAGGGGCGCCTACGATAGCGAGAATCAGCAGGGGATCTGAAGAATGCCATAGAAATAAACTGTCCTTTGTAGGCACGAGAGAGATAGTTTGATTTTGTATCCAGAACAGTTTCTTATGGACACAATTTTGTATTACTGATTTTGTATATATGCTGCATATTTGGATTTTAATGCATACACCTGATCTTGTATGTTATAAATACTTTGTTTCAATCCGTTGAATATGGGATATCCTATTTAGCCCAAAAAAAATCTAAGTCGGATCTTGACCTGGATAAGAAATTGAATTGGGATCTTAATCCGAATTCGGATTAAAAAATGTGTCTTAAATTTGGATCCAAGTGGGATCCGGATGTGGATCTCTAAAAATTCGACCCAAATTTGATTTATTAAAAGAACTATATACATAGCATTAATGTGAAGATTTAGGAACACCTCCAATTGATAGTAAAATGAAAGAAAGTACATTCAAATAATTTGGACAGATACAAATCTCATAGATATTAGTAAAAGTGTTCGGAGAAAATCAAAAATAAAATGGTGTGATGTTATTATGAAAGATATTAATTTTTTAAATTTAAATACAAATATAATACTTGATAATAATCTTTGACAAAGCATGATTCATATAGCCAACCATGAAATAATATTATATATATATATATATATAGAGTAATGCTATGGTGCGGCCGTGCTGCTCAACCGCACCATAGCCTTCACCATTGGATCAAGATTCACCGTTGCGCGCATCACAATGAATCATAGTTGTTGAATGGCAATCCAACAATCGTCGTTATAGTGCAGTCGAGCCGCACAACCGCATCATAATATTTATCTTTATATATATATGGTGCGGCTGTACGGTTCAGCAGCACTATAGTCTTCACCACAATATCATATATATATATATATAATATATATATATATATTGATTGGAAAAGTCTCGATCCATACACTGGCAAAAATCCCATCGAAGGAGCTCATCAACGCAGGGAACTATACTATACGGCCGTGTAGACTTGGAAGAAACTGTGACCTTATTAAGGTCTTTCTGAACGCGTTTTCCCGGTTGGAGCTGCCACAAACAAAAGCGATATATCGATGTCGCCTTCTGCCGACAATATGCGTCACAAACTTGGAATTTCCGGCAAGAGTAATCTTTTTACATTTTTAATTTATTATGAGAATCGTTCTGATTTAATCTCATATTAAAAATTTATAAAAATTTCATCTTATATATGTGAAAGATCTGTCAACTTAATATCTAAATTTTAGATTAAGATCAGTTCAAACTTTTAATATAGTATCAGAGTCAATTTACTTATTTGATCATCTCTTTATATATGGACATTTATCTCTATACGTGTTAAGTCATAAATTGATTAATTCAACACGAGTGGGGATGTCATGGTTTACTCCCATATTAAAAACTACGAAAGTTTCAACTCTGAATGTAAAGAGTCCCTCAACTTAATATTTAAGCATTACTTTTTCTAGGTCAGAAGTTGCATTTTCTGTGATTTGATCTTTTATCTTAGCTTTTTTCTTTATGTCGATCTTCATGCTTTGCCCTATGCCACCGTTGTAATTGGCTATACCTTACTCAGATATATCATGTTTTGTACTAGTGATGCCACCCAGTTGTACTTGACTATAGCCTCCTTTTTTTTTCAGCTTTATGTTATTAATAAAATGAGCTGTATGACTCTTGATTAAAAAAAAACTCAATATCTAAGTTTATGTTAGAGTTCGGACTTTTAAGAAGAAGGATCCATGAATTGGAGGAAAATGTGGCACCTTCTCAACTAGGTTAGGTGTTATATATATATATATATTATATATATATATATAGCGTAATGTTGTAACTTATTAATTTTAGAACCACCTTCTTTTTAGTTTTACCTAGAGATGATTATGAGAATAATAAGATATTAATGAATATTTAGAACAAAAAAATTAAGGAAAAATCGTCCCCTAGCTAGCTACCTATATTCTTATCCGAGTATTAATGTTATCTACCTTCATTCCATCCTAAAATCCTGAAGAGTCGCTGCATCTTTTCTTTAAACTTAACAAATGGATATATATGCAGACATTCAATGTCTATGTACATCTCTACTCATAAAATATGTATCGTACGAATCATGATCTGAAGTTGTTTATGATCAAAAGCAGCAGCAATTAAGTAGCATATCTCATGACCATGATGAACAAACAAGTTTGAAGCCAAGTTGTTTAGAATGCCGGGTGCAGACCTGATCAGTTGTCAACGCCTTCCTCTTCTCATCCTAAAATTTAACTAATGGAGTCAGCTACTGCCACATATTATAAGCTGGCATAAGATGCCCCATCCACTTGAATAAACATAGAGAAAACGAGCCACTGGTATATGAAATCTACTGCAGGCTCTCTTGAGATTTCTTGAGCTAAAAAAGGGGGAAAATCCCATTAAGCCCTGTCCAATTATCCCACCCCTCTTTCTACCAACTATATATCTATATATATATCCCTCCAAATAATTAATCCAGCACTAGTAACACTTTTATGAGGAAGGCAGTTTTGGGATGTGTAATGTGAAGGCTACGTGGGTTTCTCTTCTTTTGTGTTGGTCTTGATGGGTGCCCCGTGGACCTTGGATGGATCATGGAATAAGAGAACTAAATAAAAGATTGTGTCAGACTTTTTCTACAAGAAGATCTCCAATGTCTAAGAGTAATTAACTTACTTATACTAATTAAAGGCGTGAAGGATGAGCAACTTGTCTCCAATGGATGAGAAAACTAGTGAGGGATCCATCATATATTCCCTCACTATATAGAATATCATTTGAAAGCAATCAAAAGAGAGCAGTGCAAAGAGAGGTTGCTAGCCTTTTTGTTTGTTTTTTTCTTAACAAATAAAGGACTTTTCCATTCAAACAATGAAGAGGTATAAGGTCAGCAATGACCCATACAACAAGTACATTACAAAGTGCAGAAACAATCAAACCTCACTAGACAACTCCCAAAGCACAGTGCAATTGCAGTATAGAGCAGGTCAAGGGGTTACCCATTCCAACTTTTGGGCGACAAAGTAGGTCCAATTAATGGAGCATATTCTTCCAACTCCACGACAGCATCAACTAAGAACGTTTGAAGGCTAGCTGCAAAGAAATCGACAGCTTACTTTATCATAAGGAAGCCTCGGATGAAACCCACTTAATAAAGGAGAAGTTGGAGTAACGCATATATATAGGGAGGTGATAGAAATAAATGGTTGAGGTTTGGATTCAAAAATACTTGTTAAGAGAAGAAAGGCCAAACAGAAGATTATCAAGGGAAGGAAGGCTAAACCAACACTAGGTTAAGAAAAACGGATGATACTAAAAAGATGTCATTAAATAGCTGAACATAGATAGTAGTACTGCCAAAGGGGACTAGAGGAATGGAGAGCCTTCTCCAAAATAAGAAGATTGTAAAGCTTACCATTGAAAACTTAACACCCAAGGAGGGAAATAGGCCCTGTTAAAAATCTTCCTACTGAGCCAATATGGAGCTTAAAGAGTCTCAGAGTAGTGTTGGAGACAGACAAGAGCAACACAGGGAGGGAGAGGGAGGGGGACCTATTCTCCTCGCAAGAGTCGAGAAGAGACAAGGTGGAGAAGGTTTTCGGAGAGCAAATCAAGTGGAGAAAGAGAAATAATTTTGTAACATTATTTGGTAAAACATTAAAATAACATCATCATTAAAACCGTGTCACTTAAAACACTTCTTGAATGATAAAATTGTGGTGCATTTTAATTGACGTGTTACTTAAATATGTTACCAACTAGTGTTACTAAACCAATTTCTGTAAAGAAATCCCACAACTTCCCTCTCTTTAAACAACCTAGAGAGAGAAGCTCTCAATATATAAGGCGGCTGCACTTCCCTACTGGCATAGCGCCCCGAGTGCTGTGCTATCAATAGCTACTCGCAATAATCGCTCCTCACTTTATTCTGATCTTCTTCTCGTGTAGTGAGCGTACTGCGCAAATCCTGTAAACGTCTGATCTCGTTCTCGTGGAATTGAACCGATCGAGCACGAGTGAGTAGCTAGCTAGTCAGCGATCCCCACCGTAACAGTGCATGCACTAAAACTGTCGCGACAAGAGCAGTATTGACACCACTTGCACGCACACCCTTCTTTCGGTGCCAGTGAAATCGAGAGCATGGCCACAACATCGAGATGCGCATCTAACTCAAGAATATATATCGTCAAGGATCCCATCTAACGGGGCCTTCCTCGATAAATTTGTCTGACGTGACAGCTCGGAAAGGCCAGACGACAGGCCTCCGTCCATCGACAAAGAGCAGACAACCCAATCGGAATATAGAACAGATAGAACGTGAGGCAGACTCGCCCTTTCTCTCTGTCTATCTCCTCAACTCTCCTTCCGCTACAACTTGAACATGCGCAGAGGGAATAGCTAGCACTGGTAGCCACTGGTCGAATAGAACATCGATAGTGGCAGGTTTCCTTAATTGTGGAAGAATTACCATCTTAATTTTTATGCGTAATCAGTGGGGATTCCCACTAGGAGTCGGCTTAATTTGCTTGGGTTTGGCAGCAAGAACTCATCTCAGTACCTTGGGATAGTCCGGACCAACCACTAAGTCCACCTGATCATCTCGCAACATAATTAAACTAGCTAGATTCACATGCTTAATGATCATTTCGTGAACCCGCGGGTCATGCATATATATGATTCCAATGGGTGGGGCTGGCCTTTGTTCACATGGGTTATCAAAGATCTTCCACGTACGTTAAATTAATCGATCGTGCCAAGCAGGTCTTCCCACATCGCCCGATGAAATGTTCACAATTGACAATTTTCTTCTTCACCTAAGAGGATAGTGATATGAATGCAGGGAAGACGGATCTCTGTACTAGAAGGCTTTATAAAACTTTGAAGCTTATACACACTGCATACAGCTAATAAGAGAATTTTTAGTACCCCCTATCAATGAAGAGATTGGATAGACTATTAGAATTGAGGATAAGGTTTCTCTCTCTCTCTCTCTCTCCCTATATATATTAGCGAGAGAATGCTACCAAGTAGGTCCACTTCTAGCTGACCACAGGGGGAAGATGGTCCAATTAAAGGCTCACCGATTAATTTGGCTTTCCATGATGGAAAAGTCTCGCTCAGGCCTCCCGATGTAGATAATTATAAAGACAGATAAGAGTGACTCAGTTCGTTAAATATTTTGCCGTATATTTGGAGGTCAGAAGTTTTACTCTTAACGATAGTAAATTTATTATAAAAAAATTTACATGTATTATCGAGAATTTAACCCCCACGACTATAATAGACTAGTACTTAATAACTAAATTTTAAAAAATGTAGATAATTATAAAGGGACAATGTTTTGTTAATTCTCATAAAAGAATATAACCTAAACCACACTCAGAATTATTTTTTAATACTCTTAAAGTTCTATTTTTTTCATATACGACAATGTTGAGAATAATTGTGATATGATATTGTGTGGAAGTAACTATTATGACAATAACCACTGTGACAAACAGAGTGAAGTTCAAAGATCTTTGACCCAACAACAAGAAGAAGGAGAGGGAAGAAGGTATTATCACACAAGAAAAATGAACAGAAAGATTTACGTGGTTCGGAGGGACAATATGTCTTCCTACGTCCATGGGCGATGGCTACAACGAAACTTCATTAGATGTGGAGAAATTTACAAAGAACTCACACCCCAAACCGAAGGAACTAATCCACTTACAAAACTTCTCTAGCACTCCCCCCAAGACCTCTCTTAGATCTCTATCTAAGGACTCTCTTGGCTCTCACCATAGGATTACTTCAAACAATGGAGAAGGGTCCTATTTATAGTTGAACAAAGCTATGCGTTCCTGCCACATTAGCCCGGAGAAACTGATGGCCATTTAATTCTTGCGTTTCCAACTCCTGCCAATGCATGGGAGTTAGAGTTCCTTCGGTTGTGAGAAATGGAGACCCATTTCATCCCTCCACATAAACGGCACTACAAGGAAAAAAGGTTTTAGAGACCGACAACTTAGGTCCCAATTCGGTCACTATTCGCTCACTAAATGATTCAGTGACCGAATAGGGACTGAAATTGTCGGTGATAAATTTTTTGTCACAATTTGTGACTGAAAAATTTTGGTCACTAATCAATCGCTAATAGTGACCGAAATAGTGACCGAATGATAGCGACCGATGCGGTTATCACTATGTGGTCACTAAAATAGTGACCGAATTATTTCAGTCGCTATCAGATACCGAAATAATTCGGTCACTATTTCGGTCACTATTCTAGACCAAAATAATTCGGTCACTATTCTAGTGAACGAGTAGTGACTGATTGTATCGTCGCTGATAGCGACTGAAATAATTCGGTCACTATTTTAGTGACCGCAATAGTGACTGACTGTGTAACATCCCTCCTTTCCCATGGTCAGCTGCCTTCTGTTGAAGGTCGCGACACTTGGGTTGTCGCCTTCTGAAGGCGACAGGATGGTCATTGCGTTCTGGTTAGGAATGCGACGGTCATGCTGTCGTGTTCACCCTCTGACCGCAGCATGCACTTTTGTCGTCTTGCTGTCGGGCTTGTTGAGACGGGTGTCAACCTCTGACAGTGGGAAGGCGACGGGGCAGACGTCGCGATCTGGGATCAGCCCTGCGAGGTTGACACATAGCGTTCCCGTTGGTCAGTTTGACCTTGACCATGGGATAGCAACGAGTTAGTTGTCGCGTTCACTTCAGTGATGCAACAGGCAAGTTGTCGCGTTCTCATCGCTAAGGCATAAATCGATCCAGGCGACAGAACACCCCTCTTCTTCACCCCTTCGCCTATGGTTTCCCTCTCCGATGCTCCTGTGGGTTGTTTACTCCGTGAGGAAGGTTTGAGGGAGTTTGAGAGGGTGAGAGCTTAGGAGAATTGGTTGTGTGACTTTGTGTGAGGCTTCTCTCTGTGAAGGTAAGTGCATGGCTTGTTCTTGTGTTGGTTTTGTGAGTTTAGTGCTTCTCCTTCTCACTTCTTCTTCTTCTTCTTCTTCTTCTATGTGGCTTGCTCCTTCTTGTGGTGGACCCTCTACCTCGGATCGTGAAGGAGGACGTTCATGGCTCATGGACGGCATCTCCATGGGGATTGGAGCAAGGAGGAGGGTTGCATGCCTACGAGAAGGCCCCATTGGGGTGGATCATCTATTTGAGGTAGGGATCACATGCTTTTCCCCTAGTTCTAGCATGCTACGTTGTGCATTGTACACCATGTTTCATGTGGAATGATTGTATGGATCTTATGGTGTTTGGTGCTTGGCTTGGGGTGTGCATGTTGAGGGTTCCATGCTTGCATGTGAGTTACTTGAGAGTAGATCTTCTCCTTGACATGCATTGGGTGATTACAAGGGTGGTTTGATGCCATGCAAGTTGTTTACATCGCTATCCATGCTCCCCTCCCCATGGTTTGCTTGTATGGGTGGTGTTTGGCCTGAAGGTGATGCCCTCGGGTGTGCAATTCCTATTAACCGACACGGTTAGTGTCACGACCCAGGTCGCGACACCACGATACGTCGCCTTCAGGTTTGAGGAAGCGACGCCCACCCTGTCACGTTCTGGTCGCGACAGGGTGGTTGTCGCCTTCTCTTGAGTTTTCCACCATGTGGTGTGAGAGGCCTTAGGTGGTCACTTGGGCCCCTGGCTTTGGTCGCGACAACGCCCTTGTCGCGACCGGATCGAGACGGGTTCCCCGTCGCCTTCTTGACCCAGGTCGCGACAGACAGGGTGTCCGCCTTCAGGTGGCGACAGCCTGTGCGTCGCCTTCTCAGACAGAGAAGGGGCTTGGCGACCTGTTCAGAGTTTTCCTTCCACTGCGACTCTATTTTCTTGGCACCTGTGATTTTCCTAGTGCAATGCTACTAGTCTGTTCGCCCGGTGATATGCACTTGAGGGCTTGTCCACGAGAAAGGTTGTTACCGTTACCTGGGACCCCCAGTCCGCGCGCGCCTGTTAGAGGGAGTTCTCTGGCGGCGGGTTTTGCTCGAGTCACGGACTCTGGTAGCAGAGGAGAAAACAATGGGGACAACGGCGTAGAGTCATTTGTAGAGCTCTCTTACTAGGTCTGTGTCGCCGAGGTGGTTGTGGTGCTCTTTCAGTATGGACCAGCTAGTCCTACTTCTCACTGCCTCACTCTACGTGGTTCCGGAACCATTTAGAGGGGCCAAGCGTGGAACCGTAGTCCGGTTAGACTACGGCAGTTGTGGTTGTTTTAGTTCCGCGTCTCACTCCGACGGGAGGTGCTAGACATGGACTGTCAATCGAGGGTAAGGCGCGTGGCGCACCTGACTGGTTGACTAGTATAGTGTTCTGTAGCTAGTGTGTGTTGTCCAGACAGTCGTTTTACTGTCTGCGTTACAACCTTGGGTTCTTTCTGGTGCCGTGGTTTTACACGGGTTTACCGGTCCCCGACATTTAGCTTAGACCGTTGAACATGTAGTTCTTTCACGCTTCCACACTTGACTCTGTTAGTAAGATAGATTTACTGCTTTATTTAATTATTGTACATCTAAATCTATTCTGCTGTTAGAACCAGTGGGAGATTGGTAGTCCCTACTAGGCTTCTTCGTAAAGCTCATACCCTTCGTTTCACGTGAGACTTCACAGCAGCACCCTCCGCAGCGGACTGAGGAGACGGGGCCGTAGTAGACGGCGTCTACCTTAAGCAATGTTCCCCCAGCTTGTGTACTTCACCCTCGGGGTATGCCCCAAGGGACCTGTCTTTCCCTTTATTTTATGCACTTGTACTTTACTTACTTTGGGACTGTACTAGACTTGTGCTTAGTGCTGGACTCTTTTCCTTCACTGTTTTGTACATTTTAGTGTGTTTGTTATTATTTATCTCTATTACATATCTTGTTAGATCGATCCGTCAGCCCTTCTGGGTCTCCGGACCCATGGGTGGCGGTGTCGGTGTCGGATCCTTGGTGGGAGCTGGGGATCCGGGCGTCGGAGCTAGGGGTGAACACGGGTCGGTCGGTCCGTTTGGCTCATTTTTGGCCACCCGAACTGAACCGAATCTCAAAGCCAAATCGACCGAACTGAACCGGTTCGGTTCGGTTTAACCGAATTCTAATACCTTTGTGTCGCAACTGCATGTTTGGTTGAACGGCTAAGGCACTGTTTGCTCCTTGCGCAGGTACAAGGTTCGATTCTTGAGTCTGCCCTGCTTTTTCTTAACAAATATTCCGTTTTTGCACTTCTTTACAAAAAAACATCCCTTGACAAAGCAAGTATCGAACCCGCGCCGCCATGAAATCTGCAGGCCCGCTACATCCAACTGGGCTACACTTTTTTTTAAGTTAAAAGATACATAGTATATATATTTCGGTTTTATACGGTTTCAGAACTGAAACCGAACTGAATTTTGTAGGGACCCAACCGAACCGAACCGACCGAACTGGTCGGTTCGGTTTTACGGTTTGGACCAAATTCTGAACAGCCCTAGTCGGAGCCATTACAGTGGTATCAGAGCAAGGGGTCTATCAAGACTTGTAATGGAAATAAGTATGACGTAAAGTCCCTTAGGAAGGACAAGTAACACTGCTAGCCGCCAGATTATTATCTGTTAACTTGTTGTTTTGTCTGTATTGCAGAACATGCCTCCACGCAGACGCAAGCAGGTTCAAGAGTTGATGGAGCATCAGGACACTGAGCCGGACGAGTCGGGTGCAGTCGAGCCATGCCAGTGATGCTCATCCTCAGCAGTTCGAGCAGCCTGGAGTTCCCTTGCCGCAGGGCATTCCATTACAGCAGGGAGAGCACAGCAGCAGCAGCTGTGGTTTCCACCCCCGGCCCCGCCAGCCGTCATGGAGCAATGGTGGAGAGCTATGTTCCAGACCCCTTGGCAGTACCAGCAATTTCCACTGTACCCGCAGTACCAGCCGTACCAGCAGATGCCGGCAGGAGGTCAGCAGTTCGCGGAGATGGCAGCAGAGGAGCAGCCACCACCGACCCCGCAGGCAGCACCGATTCAGCTAGAGGTACCACCAGTGGTGCGGCAGCACCTGAGGACCGCACGACACTTCTGGAGAGGTTTCTTCGTCTTCGGCCTCCGATGTTTTATGGTGAGTATGATCCGGATAAGGCAGAGGGCTGGGTCCATGAGCTCGAGCGCACCTTCGAGACCATGGGCTGTGTAGAGCAGGATCAAGTTAGGCTTGCAGTATATCAGCTGAAGGGTCAGCCCATGAGTGGTGGAGGACAGTAAGGCAGACCAGTTTTTCGGGCAGGAGGCCATACCAGATTTCCTAGGAGCGTTTTCTCGAGACCTTTCACGCGAGTACTTCCCAGACTACACTTGCCGTGAGAGAGGGACCAATTCCACGAGCTGATGCAGGGAGACCGGACTGTGGCGCAGTACCACCAAAGGTTTGTGCAGCTACTTCGACACGTCCCCACGTGGCCACTAGTGAGTAGGCTCGTACCAAGCGTTCTGTCATGCCCCTCCAATTTAGCAGCGGAATAAATCGGTGAAGCATGAACAATGTGTATGGTAAAGTAATTGCGCATACATTCGTAAATACAGAGCAACTAATGCCAATAATAGCAATAAACTCTTCATTTTATTGATAATTCACCTAAACTATTACAACCACTAATTCAAAGCCAACACAGGGCTCAATGACATCATTACATTGGAAAAAAAATCTAAAACAAATATCTAACTAAACTCTAAGATATTAAGGTCATTCCATCGCAACAACTCCTGGTCACTCATCACTCCAGTCCATTCCCATTGGTGTGCGTAAGGTCATCATCCGACTTACCTGAAAATACAATAACAATAACGAAGGGTGAGCGATAACGCTCAGTAGGACTTAATATCTCGTGTAAACAAGCATACTTTAAGTGATTAATGTCTTGTAAAATAGCTTAATTAATAGAATGGATCAAGTATAGTCAAAAGAGTAAAAGCACACGATAACAAGAGAACGATAACACATTCAACAAGAATATTGCAAAACTAGGATGATAAAGGATTGGTCATATAACGAGATTGTGTGTAACGAGATAGCGTGTATGGTTTGCACAACAGTGCACTAGTCGTCATTGTCCAGCAATAACAAATAACAGGTAGTGCGAGAAGAGAGGAAGTAGTTGAACCATAGTAGTGCAACAGGAGAATACGACAGTAGTCGCTCTATAACAGGACAGTAGCTGTTCAGTAATAGTCAGTGATAGCACAGTAATAGCACAGTACGTCTGAACTAATCAGACTAACAGTAATAGTATAACAGTCAGATGTCTAGCCAATTCAGTATAGTCAATCAGAATTGGTACAAATGCAGACACTGTCATTAGCCCCTACAGGTTTTTTGGGTGGCTCTCTACCCCCAGGACTAGATTGGAGCCCCTCGGACACTCTCCGTGCCCTCAGCAGTATGCATTCTAGTTCAGTAGAGTCACACAGCTCAAAGAGTCTCAAGAGAGTACTAGAGAAACAGATGAGATAGTAGAGAGAAATGGTACAGATGAGAGTACAAGGATAGTAGATGAGATAGGGGCATAATCGTAAAACAATGTTAATCACGATAGTAACAGTTGCACGGCACCTAATCGGGTACCGGCAGTTAGGTAGAAGTCACATCCACCCACTAGCCGTGCCATGAACACAGACTAGATGGTCCGGCATGATCACAAGATAAGAGAGAACTCACTAAGGCCGTTTGGATCGGACTGATCCCTAGGGTGTAACGAGTTTTAAAGGGTACAACCAGCTCGTCGGCAATGGACGTGCGCCAAAGCCAAGAAGACTTACGGAGGCCTCGACAAGAGTCCCTGGTCCAGTCGGAGTCTTCCCGATGGAGAGGTGGTCCATGCCAAGAGGGTGTACAAAACTAGGGTCCGTCGTGCATCGAGTGCTCGAAGGCCGAGGGAAACGGTAACGGTATATAAAACACGCGAGTAAAACGAAGACATGTAATTATTCAAATAGAGAATTTAGTAATTTATTTCACTAAATTACCAGATACATTATTACGTAATTAATAAAGTTTCATGGCAAACATGATTGTTAAGTGTGTGTAAGTGTAAGAAATCAAGAGAGCATGTATGGTTGTGCACATGGCTTTTAAAAACTATTTAATAATTATACGAATACTACCCATTAATTATTTACAAGTCGTTTGTTCATGATGGTGCTTAATTAGGATTAAACAAGAATTAATGAGGGTAAAAAGGGGCATGAAGGCAAATCAGGGTTCTGGCCGCTCTGTTGGTGTCGCGACGTCGGGTACTGTCACATTCAGGTCGCGACATGATGGACCGACGCGTTAAGATTTCAGGTCGCGACGGGGTTGTTGGTCGCGTTCAGGTCGCGCCACTAGGACCGGCCGCGTTCTGCTGAACCGGGCGCTGGGGTGAACAGGGGGCAGGTCACGACGAGTCGACCCGTCGCGTTCAGAACGCAACGATTCTTTCTGTCGCGACCCCTTCTGAGTTCGCGGCGGATCGGGCCGTCGCAACACCAGAAGGCTGCCCAATTCCAGAAAAGATGTTTTGCCCTTTTTCTAGGTGGGTGTAACATGATACAGGCACATCAAAACTCGATATAAAATCAGACAGAGATCTAAAAATCATGAGACTAATTTTAAATGAGAGTAGACATTGAGATCTATCACTGGTAACGATTAATTAGAAAACAGTCATGGATAGAGCATGCGTTGACTAGGTTACATTTCATTACCTAAACATGCACAGTCAAAGATCAACGATTTATTAGCAATGATCACATGATAAAAATTGGGGCAAATAGGGGCGTTGAAAGCTAGTATCATGTAGTATTTAAGAGAATAAATTCAGGACACAGGATCAAGTACATGCAAGGATTTAAGTAAACAAGAAGGTTCGGGTGTATGGACATGACAGGGCTTGCAACATTTAATTTGCTCTCATGGATGAATGATAAAGAGCGAAACGAGAGGGCTTTTGAAGAGGATCATGAAGACTACCTATGGTAATTTTTACTCGTATTAAGCTTGAGATATTGCTTACCTTTCACGCGTTTAAGAAATCCTAGGATTTAATGACGGAAAAAAAGGATGAAAAAGTCCGTGCTCTAAGCCTTCTCTTCCTTGCTCCTTCGTCCACACCTTCTCCTTCATTCTCCAGAGCTCCAACAGCGAAAGAGACTTGGTTGGGACGAATTAGAGGTGTATAGGGTTGTTTAAGAATCCTAATTAGTTAAAAGTCTTCATTCTCCTTCAAACTCCGAATTTTCTTATTATCTCCTTATTTCTTGCATTATCTCACCTAATAGGATAGATGAGAGGTCTAATTTCGTGGGTAATGGGTTAGGATAGGATGAGGACTCTTATTTAAGATAATTACATCTCATTTAGTCTTTATCTTACCATTTTCTATTTATTATTATTTTTAGCTACGAATTTAGCTTAATTACTTCTCATCCCAAGATGGACTCTTCATATTTGGGCCCAACAATTCATGTTAGGTCCATTAGTAAAACCCATTACTAATTTAGCTTAATGGGTATTAATTTAATTTCTATTTTTCCAATTTATTCACCTTTTATTCTAATTTATCACATTTATTTACTAATGTCTTATTTTATTATTTGTCCCAATATTTCTAATCATTTGGGCTCTTGTTTTTGGCCCAATAACTTGTGTGGGCTTAATTGTACAACTCATGTACTTACTTTACTTATGGGTTTTAATTGTCATTTTATTTAACAATTTTATTCATGGGTCAAGATTGTCCATTGGTCTGATTATCATAATAGGCTATCAATCCAATTTATTTAAAACTACCCACACTTTTATTTTAATTAATAATCTACTTTGGCTTATAAAATAATGAATTCTCCGACTTGTTCCTTAATTATGCTAATAGTTGCATAATTACTTAAACTTAGTCCAAATAATTTTCTATGCCCAAATTTCTTGATGGGTCATTAGAAACATTGTTTAAAGTATATCTACTATTTTTACGAAATTTTTATATGGGTTTATACACATGAAATAGTGATGCGTACCTTTTTAACTAGTTTGATTTCATTAATAGATAAAACTTCAATCTATCTATAATTTTTAATTAACAGATTTTCTGGGATACTACATCCTCCCCCACTTAAAAGAATTTGATCCTCAAATTCATATGATATGATATGACTACCAATTTATCCTGAATATTTTATTTTATCATCTCCCCCACTTAGGACTTTGCTATCAAGAAAATAATAAAATTAAACTAAGGGTTTAGTGATAGTACATGTCCACCTTTATTGGCATGATTTTTATCCACAAGGGCTTGTAATCGTCCTTGGCGTGAGTTTGGTTCTTCTTTATTGGACAATCGATGACTCGATGTTGTTGACTTCCACAACGCAAATATCTGCACAATTTCTTCCACCAGTTTTCAACCTGATGCCCTGGCTTTTCACAAAATTCACAAACTCTTTCTGCTTCACTTCCCTTTCATTCTCTTGCTATCTACTATATTTCTTTATTTATTACCATGGGAATGGATAGCACGTTCCCTTTTTAAACCCTTCTTCTTGTGGATCTTTTCAAGAAGTTTCATAGTGTTCTCTACTATTTGAGCTCTCAATACCATGTCTGAATATACTACAATGTTTAGTGGAGCCAACTTTTTCCAGAACACAGGTCTCAACCCTTCTAAGAATCTCTTTGCCTTCATCCTTTCCATACTCACCAAATGTGGTGCATACTGTGCTAATCTTTCAAATTGTGTTTCATATTCTGCTACCGACATCATTCGTTGCTTTAACTCTGTAAATTCATTTACCTTCTTCTCACGAATCCTCTCGGAAAAATATGTGGTGTTGAAGAGTTCCAAGAATTCATCCCACTCTATGTCGATGTTGGGTAATTGTCGACTGGCAACTTCCCACCGATCTCTACCATCGCGGTCTAACTGGAAGGTTGCCAGAAAGACTTTTTCCTGCTCTGAGCATTACATAACTCTAAAGATTCGTTCCATCGCCTTCACCCAATTTTCAGCTGTATCGGGATCCGGAGTTTCAGTAAACCTAGGAGGATTCATTCGTTGAAAGTTCCCGTATAAGTCTCCTGCTCATTTCTTGCTCCTGCTTGAATCACGTTGTTAAGGGCTTGAGTTAACCCCTGTACGGTTCTTTGCAAGTACCGCATTTGTGCACGCTCGCCAGCCATCTCCTATAATTTCCTGCGAGCAATAACATTTAATTTATTCTCTTTTTAGACTTTGGGTGCTAAGTATACTAAGTTGATATACATATGTATATATAAATGTATTTAGGTCTTAACCATCGTTCTACCCATCCTCACATAGATATGATGGTTGACTTAGACACGTGTCATGGCAGTTCACCTAGAACATCCTAAACTTAAAATATCCTAATAAGGACATCCTAAGCTCTGATACCAACTGTCATGCCCCGCCAATTTAGCAGTGGAATAAATCGGGAGGCATGAACAACGTGTATTGTAAGTAAATTGCGCATACATTCGCAATATCATAGCAACTAATGAACAATAATAGCAATAAACTCTTCATTTTATTGATAATTCACCTAAACTATTACAACCACTAATTCAGAGCCAAACACAGGGCTCAATGACATCATTACATTGGAAAAAAATCCAAGCAAATATCTAACTAAACTCTAAGATACTAAGGTCATTCCATCGCTATGACTCCTGGTCGCTCATCACTCCAGTCCATTCCCATTGGTGTGCGTAAGGTCATCATCCGACTCACTTGAAACACAATAATAAATAACGAAGGGTGAGCGATAATGCTCAGTAGGACTTAATATCTCGTGTAAACAAACATGCTTTAAGTGATTAATGTCTTGTAAAGCAACTTAACTAGAGAGAATGGATCAAGTATAGTCAAGAGAGTAAAAGCACACGATAACACGAGAACGATAACACATTCAACAAGAATATTGCAAAACTAAGATGATAAAGGATTTGTCATATAACGAGATTGCGTGTAACGAGATAGCGTGTATGGTTTGCACAACAGTGCACTAGTCGTCATTGTCCAGAATAACAAATACAGGTAGTGCGAGAAGAGAAAGTAGTTGAACCATAGTAGTGCACAGGAGAATACGCAGTAGTCGCTCTATAACAGGACAGTAGTCGTTCAGTACAGTCAGTGATAGCATAGTAATAGCACATACGTCTGAACTAATCAGACTATAGTAATAGTATAATTTCAGATGTCTAGCCATTCAGTACAGTCAGTCACAAACTATTGCAAATGCAGACACCGTCATTAGCCCCTGTAGGTATTCGGGTGGCTCTCTGCCCCCGGGACTAGATTGGAGCCCCTCGGACACTCTCCGTGCCCTCAGCAGTATGCATTCTAGTTCAGTAGAGTCACCAGACCCATTATAGCGTTAGACAGTCAAGATTAGAACAAAACAATAGGAGTCACACAGCTCAAGAGTCTCAAGAGATACTAGATGACAGATGAGATAGTAGAGAGAAAGGGTACAGATGAGAGTACAAGGATAGTAGATGAGATAGGGGCATAATCATAAAACAACGTTAAATAACGATAGTAACAGTTGCACGGCACCTAGTCAGGTACCGGCAGTCAGGTAGAAGTCACATCCACCCACTATCGTGGCCATGAACATAGACTAGATGGTCCGACATGATCACAAGATAAGAGAGAACTCACTAAGGCCATTTGGATCGGACTGATCCCTAGGGTGTAACGGGTTTTAAAGGGTACAACTAGCTCGTCGGCAATGGACGTGTGCCAAAACCAAGAAGACTTACGGAGGCCTCGACAAGGAGTCCCTGGTCCAGTCGTGAGTCTTCCCGATGGAGAGGTGGTCCATGCCAAGAGGGTGTACAAAACTAGGGTCCGTCGTGCCTCGAGTGCTCGAAGCCGAGGAAAACGGTAACGGTATATAAAACGCGCGAGTAAAACGAAGACAAATGTAATTATTCAAATAGAGAATTTAGTATTTATTTCACTAAATTACCAGATACATTATTACGTAAATTAATAGGTTTCATGGCAAACATGATTGTTAAGTGTGTGCAAGTGTAAGAAATCAGAGAGCATGTATAGTTGTGCACTGGCTTTTAAAACTATTTAATATTATGCGAATACTACCCATTAATTATTTACAAGTCGTACTGTTCATGATGTTGCTTTAATTAGGATTAAACAAGAATTAATGAGGGTAAATAATAGGGGCATGAAGGCAAATCAAGGTTCTGGCCGCTCTGTTAGTGTCGCGACGTCGGGTACTATCGCATTCAGGTCGCGACATGATGGACAGGCGGGTTAAGGTTTCAGGTCGTGACGGGGTTGTTGGTCGCGTTCAGGTCGCGCCACCAGGACCGGTCGCGTTCTGCTGAACCGGGCGCTGGGGTGAACCGAGGGCAGGTCGTGACGAGTCGACCCGTCGCGTTCAGAACGCGACGGTTCTTTCTGTCGCGACCCCTTCTGAGATCACGGCGGATCAGGCCGTCCGCGACCCAGAAGGCTGCCCGAGCCCAGAAAAGGTGTTTTCCCTTTTTTCCAGGTGGGTGTAACATGATACAGGCCCATCAAAACTTGATATAAAATCAGACATATCCAAAAAGTATGAGACTACTTTTAAACGAGAGTGGACATGGAGATTCTATCACTGGTACGATTAATTAGAAAACAATCATGGATAGAGCATACTTTGACTATGTTACTTTTCGTTAACCAAACATGCACAGTCAAAGATCAACGATTTAATTTGGCAATGATCTCATGATAAAAATTGGGGTAAATAGGGGCGTTTGAAAGCTAATAGCATGTAGTATTTAAGAGAATAATTCAGGACACGGGATCTAGTACATGCAAGGATTTAAAGAAACAGAGGGTTCGGGTGCATGGACATGATAGGGTTTGCAACATTTAATTTGCTCTCATGGATGAACGATAAAAAGAGAATGTGAGGGCTTTTGAAGAGGATCATGAAGACTACCTAGGGTAATTTTTACTCGTATTAAGCTTGAGAGATTGACTACCTTTCACGCGTTTAAGAAATCCTAAGGTTTAATGACGAAATAGAATGAAAAAGCCCTTGCTCCAAGCCTTCTCTTCCCTTGCTCCTTCGTCCACAGCCTTCTCATTCGTCCTCCAAAGCTCCAACACGAAATGAGATTTGGTTGGGACGAATTAGAGGTGTATAGGGTTGTTTAAGAGTCCTAATTATTTAAAACTCTTCCTTCTCCTTCAAACTCCGAATTTCCTTATTTATCTCCTTATTCTTGCATTATCTCACCTAATAGGATAGATGGAGGTCTAATTTCGTGGGTATGGGTTAGGATGGGATGAGTACTCTTATTTAGGATAATTACATCCTATTTAGTCTTTATCTTATCTTTTTCTATTTATTATTATTTTTATGTACGAATTTAGCTTAATTACTTTCTCATCCCAAGATGGCCTTTTATATTTGGGCCCAACAATCATGTTAGGTCCATTAGTAAAACTCATTACTAATTTAGCTTAATGATATTAATTTAATTCCCTTTATTCTAATTTATTCACCCTTTATTCTAATTTATCACATTTATTTCTAATGTTCTTATTTTATTATTTGTCCCAATATTTCTAATCATTTGGGCTCTTGTTTTGGCCCAATAACTTGTGTGGGCTTAATTGTACAACTCATGTACTTACTTTACTTAATGGGTTTTAATTGTCATTTTATGTAACAATTTTATTCATGGGCCAAGATTGTCCATTGGTCTGATTATCATAATGGGCTATCAACTTAGTCTACCCACACGTTTATTTTAATTATAATCTACTTTGCTCATAAAATAATGAGTTTCTCTGACTTGTTTCTTAATTATGCTAATAAGTCGCATAATTACTTAAACTTAGTCCAAATGATTTTCTATGTCCAAATTTCTTGATGGGTCATTAGAAAACATTGTTTAAAGTATATCTACTATTTTTTTAAAAAATTTATATGGGTTTATACGCATAAAATAATGATGCGTACCTTTTTAACTAATTTAAATTCATTTATAGAAAAAAATTCAATCTATCTATAATTTTTAATTAACTAATTTTCCGGGGTATTACAGTTCATTAGTGGGCTACGCTCGGAGTTGAGGTGGCCATGGCTGGTCCCCTCTGCGACACTTTGGGTTTGGCAGTAGTGAGAGCTACCGCCTTGGAGCGGGAGTGTCAGTTTCAGCTGCAGCAAGGAGGAGGTTCAGTGAGGTCTTCTCCGTACTAGCGCCCTTCGGGCAGTCGAGGAAGTGTTTCCTCTTCTTCTTCGGGGATAAGCGGTGCTGGCCTGACCTCGAAGTTGAAGAATTTGTTCACTCGTGAAGGCAGGCGTCAGTATAACCATCACAACAGTCGCAACATCAGCAGGAGCAGCCAGTGGAGCAGTCAGTGCAGCAGGGAGCAGAGCAGAGCTAGCAGGGCACGGGTTGTTTCCACTGTGGGCAGCAGGTCACTACATTCATGAGTGTCCGTTGAGGCAGCAGTAGCAGTAGGCACCTCAGGCACAGTACCGTCCACCCCAGCAGGCACAGCGTCAGCAACAGCCCCAGGGACAGTTTCAGCAGCCGTAGCAGCGCTAGCAGCAGCCTCAGCGAGGTCGTGATCACGGTCGGGTGATGAACATCACCAGGGAGGAGGCGAAGGCCTCTAACCTAGTCGTCGGTACGGTTCCTATCCTTGGTAGAGCTGCTAGAGTTTTGATTGATCTGGGTGCCACGCACTGTTTTGTTTCAGAGGAGTTCTTTGCTACTTTGTCTAAGTTTGCTCTAGAGCGGACCTGTGACCTAGCTGTTGAGCTTCTGACAGGTGACTTTGTGCGTACTTTGGGTTACCTGGAGGGTGTCACCATCGAGGTACGTGGCCACCAGCTACCAGCCAGACTGTTTACCTTGCAGCTCCATGACTTCGATGCCATCCTTGGCATGGACTGGCTAGAGGCACACTCTGCACTGGTAGTGTTCAGCGGAAGACCGTGAGATTTGAGATACCTGGAGCACCTGTGCTTTGCTTCCGAGGTACCCGGTAGACCGACCCTTTGTCTCTTTCTGTAGAGATCGACGTCTTATCCCAGATGATTGTGTTGCTTTCCTTGCTTCGGTGAGTGTCTCGGATTCTGGTGAGTTGTCTGTTGTAGATATACCTGTTGTTCATGACTTTGCTGACGTGTTTTCGAGGATCTACCTAGTTTGCCGCCGGAGCGGGATGTAGATTTCTCCATTGAGTTGCTTCCGGGGACGATGCCTGCATCCAAGGCACCGTACCGGATGGCGTCGGCGGAGCTACGGGAGTTGAAGCGCCAACTTGATGAGTTGATTGCGTTGGGCTTCATTCGTCCGAGCCGTTCGCCGTGGGCAGCGCCTGTTTTATTTGTAAGGAAGAAGGATGGCAACCTCAGGATGTGCATCGATTATAGCAGCTGAATCAGGTTACCGTGAAGAAATAATATATGTTGCCTAGGATCGATGACTTGTTCAACTAGTTGCAGTCAGCTTCAGTGTTCTCTCGAAGATCGACTTGAGGTCGGGCTACTATCAGTTGCGGATCCGCGAGTCAAATATTGCCAGATCAGCCTTTCGTACCCGCTACGGCCACTTTGAGTTTGTCGTGATGCCTTTGGGCTCATGAATGCACCGACAGCATTCATGGAGTTGATGCACAACGTGTCCTGAGAGTACCTGACCAGTTCATGGTGGTGTTCATCGATGACATCCTGGTGTACTCAGCGACAGCAGAGGAGCACGAGGTTCACTTAAGACTGGTGTTGCGGGCTTTGAGGAGCCACCAACTTTATGTCAAATTCAGCAAATGCGAATTTTGGCTAAAGGAGGTCCTCTTTCTTGGTCATGTGGTTTCTGGTGCAAGTGTGGCAGTGGATCCGCCAAGGTTGAGGTCGTGGTTTCGTAGGGCCAGCCCACTACAGTTGCTGAGGTTCGCAATTTTTTGGGGCTGGCAGGCTACTACAGGAGGTTCGTGCAGAACTTTACCAGAGTTGCTGAGTCGTTGACCAGGTTGACTAGGCGAGAGACTAGGTTCGTGTGGACAGCAGAGTGCGAGTAGAGTTTTCAGGAGCTGAAGAGCCGGCTGACTTCAGCTTCGATCCTTATTGTACCTTCTAGTAGTGGCGGCTTTGTTGTCTACACGGATGCTTTGGGGACTGGTCTGGGTGATGTGCTGATGCAGCACGGGCGGGTAGTTGCTTATGCTTCTCGTCAGCTGAAGAAGCATGAGCAGCACTACCCGACACACGACTTGGAGCTTGCAACAGTCGTGTTCGCCCTGAGGTTGTGAAGGCACTACTTGTACGGCGAGGTGTTTGAGGTGTTCGCCCTGGTGTTGTCTGAGTCAAAGGAGTTGTAATATGACGGTTGAATCAAGAGAATCTCACAACCAAAGTTCGTCGGGACCCACTAACATAATTAGGACGTTTGTCCGATTAGGAGGTTGTGGAGACAAAGGAGTGATTGATCTCTCAAAGGATTATCAAAAGATTCTAACTGGAATCAATATTTGGAAAGCCGGAAGTCCAGAATTACGCTCATGACTGGCGAACAGTTCATATGAACTCAATAAGACAGCTTGACAACTTGTGATATGCACGGTGGAACTATTTGGAGTTGCTTGGAGGATGGGCAACAAAGACCCAATGTCAACTTGGATACTCAAGAAGGTGGTACTGACCCGGTTGGCCACTCGAGCTGGGGGCCACAGAGTGATTGAGGAAATCTCCTTCTTTTTTTGAGTTAGTAAGAGAATGTTAGCAGTGAAATCCTAAATGCATATTGGTGTGGTTTCTTTATCTAAAAATGCAAGTTAAAACCAGAGGAAAAATCTAAGGCCATACAAACAACTGAGAGATCGCAAACTCGTCATAGTTTTTTTTGGTAAAGGGGAACTCTGGGTTCACAATTGCCAAGTTATTCGCCTCTGGCGACTAAACCTATGTTAGACATACATGTACAACACTCAAGGTCGTATGAGTGTTCCTAAATTTAAAACGCCGCTTGTGCTTAAATATCCTGCAAAATAACTTGAAGCATAAGATGAGAGATAATGGCCATATGAACAATAAAGTTCTGAAAACTCCGAGAAGTTAACGTCCAGACCGATTGTCGTCAATCTACAATTGACGTCAACATTGTGTGTTGTCTACTTGAATCAACGTCCACACATGCTGCCGTCAATAATAGACTGACGTCAAACGATGTGGACGTCAATCTACCAGTGGATTAGACCGAGCGAATAGCTTTTGGGAGGCCATTGTGTGCTTAAATGATTTGCCATTTTTTTGGGGTTTTGATTTTTTTTTTTCGTCAACACTAGGCAATGAAAGAGTGTGAGGCGGATGAGGTAAAGGAAAATTGGCCTAGCAAAAGGATGGAGATTCTTCATGGCAATAACCTTCCCCTTTATGAACAGATTAACATGAAGTGTGCTTTGAAAAAAGGGAGTTGTCATCCTCAACAAAAATTGTCCTTCAGACACTCAGAGGTTTGGAATCCTCAAGAGAGAAAGGAAGAATTAGGGGATAAACTTTTGGAGAGGATCAGCAAAACCGTTAAATGGATGAGCTAGAACAGTCTTGACAACATGCCCCTTCAGGTGATTTCAGACTATCTATTTTTGACTTGTTTGCCCTTAGACTTTTGCAATGTGCTAATTGGATGAGAGAACTTGACCATATGTGACTTAGCATGCTCAAGGTGAGGTGTTTCGTGGACCTCAGGGTCAGAACCTGGCAACCCCTACTTTGTCGAGCACCTGTATTGCCCTACCGCAATCGGCTAGGGAAAAACTCAAGCAATGTAGCATTTGACTTTAGATGGGGGCTTTTATCTCCAGGCACGGTCACGACTAGACTCTTTTTCTTTTCTTTTGATTGATTTTCTTTGTTTCTTCTTTTGTTTACCTGTGGGGACACTACCCTCTTCACCTGCTCTAGTGTCTTAGTCTCACCTTAAGGGAAGCTGTGATGACTGCTAAGCTCAATAGTTTTAAGGGTGCTGAGTGTCTTGATCAGCCGAGTGGAAGAAGAATGAGGATTGAGGCCTTAGTTGTGTCCTGGGACAAATAACTGTCTTAGAGTGACGACTCAAATTTTTAAGATGTGTGGTGTGTGCATGTTGATTCGTTCTCCAAAAGTTTGGTTGTGATGCCAGATAAAAATCTCCATGACTTTGCTAGACCAAGGTCCTTGGTTCACTCTAGTGCCACTTACTCCTTAACATGTGACTTGAGATGCATGATAGTTGCCAATCTATTGACTCCTTTTTTCTTAATTTTTTTGTTCTAAAAGATATTTTAAAAAATATGTACACAATATATACACCATATTTTGGGGATTTTGGGATTTTTTGTTTTTTGTGTTTTTTTGGGAAAATTAAAATTGAATTGAACAATTCTGAAAATGGTATGTACATGAGTGAGAACATCCCGAGCGGAATGCCCCTAGATAGAGATCTCACCTTTGCCTTCTAGCCATTGTCGAAGATGAGCCTTATGAAGCAAATTGGCATCGAGAGAGGAATGAATGCTCTCGAAGAGATACCTGCAAACCAATATTTGTCTTTCTCGTACGACCACCTTGGATAGTAATGGTGAGAGGCAAAACAAGGAGCGAGATAGAAGGTAAAAGAAAGGATTTGATGACTATAGATGTGAATTGAGCAAGGTAAGGATAGAGAATGTACAATAATGAAAAGATGAGGGAGTACGCAATGAACAATATGGTCCATGGGAGGAAAGAGTGCCCCTTGTGATAGGGTGAGCGTTGGGAAGAAGTAAACTCCACCAAGTCGGGAGGCTTCGGAAGAGTGAGTAAAGTGGGGTGCCTATCAAGCATAAAGAAAGGAGTTGAGCTTGACAGAGATAAGGATGAAGTTCTCATGACCAATGTGGATTGCCCTTGAGAAAGGAGTGTGAGGAGCTGAAATGGTGTGCCCAAACCCGAGCTGAATTGCACATTGCAGAGATATGAAATTGGTATAAGAATAGACAACGGGCCATATAAAGGATGGTATGCCCCTTGAGGCCAAAGCCAAAGCAATAATGAAGTAGCCAAATGCCCCTTGAAAGTGCCTTGTTTGAAAAGGAGGTAATGAATTCGGCTGGAATGAAGGGTTGCCCATGTTCTTCAATGATAGGCAACTGTAGGGAACTGAGTGGAGAACAAATTATTTCAAGTCCATGTTGAAAGCGTCGAGCATGAACGAGATTGAAGAACTCGAAGAACAGTTAAGGGAGTTGACTTGATGAAAGGACGGGGACCAAACATTGTAGGGAATGAGCTGGGTGCAGGCTTTACAAGTAAGCTAACATGGCACGTCAGCTTGAGGAAAATTAGCTTGATCTCCTGTGGGGTGGGAAGAACAACTCTTGAGAAAGCTTTAGCAGATTGCCAAGGGATAATGACCCCATATCCTATAGGTCTTGGATATTCAAGTTCTAGCAGAAGAGGATTGGGGATCTACAAAGCTGCTCTTAAGATAGGTGACCGAATGATCTAGATTTGCGATGGCTTAGCAACTTGATTGGATGGCTCGAAAATTTGGGTGATGGTTTGGATTGAGCAATGACTAGATGCCCCTAGCTCGGCTGGTTCTCTGGCTTCATACCCCTTAAGATGTGTCTCTACGTCCTCTATTGACTCTCTGTGTGGGCAAGGAAATGTTGAAACCACTCCTACAGCCACTGGTCGGATGGATTTCTCTCCTATCAGCGCCCCTTCTACCACCTTCTCATGATGGACTGACTCTTTCCCTCTAGAGTGAGAGTAAATGGAGTGTGAGATTGAAGGAATGGCCGGTTGTGATCTCACACTTTTAGAGGGAGGGAGAATGAGTTGGAGCCTTTAGGAGCCATAGGTAGGCGGCTCATAGGAGGGACTGAGAATCGACTGGGTGTCTTGACGAGCGGGTCGGATAAGCACTAAGGGCCACTCTTCTAGGATGGTATCTACAGTGGTGGAGGGTTCTCGGGACTCCATGGAGGGACACGGGTACCACTCCTTAAAACCTTCTACCCCCCATTGTTGTTCTCTCCTCACAACCCAAGGTTCCAGATGTGTCATGGTATTGACTTTTTCCTGGGACTTAGAGGAGGAGGGGTTGTTGTTATGTTGATGGTTGGGGAGGGGGTTTTGCACAATACCCAAGTCCCTTCTTGCGTATCTAGACTTAGCAATGGCGACCTTAACATCCTCCCAATTAATCCTACCCTGTTCGTTCATTTAGCAATGGCGACTTTTTTTGTGACGACCCAACCAACAAACTGGCCCAACAACCGTGCTAGTTGGTAGACTTCCCAGGAAGGTCACCTATCCCGGGACTACTCCCAACTGAGCACGCTTAACTTCAGAGTTCTTTTCCTGCTCGAGCTCTGAAAATGACTAGTCCGAGTTGTTGGTAGTTTGCTGATTTAGTCTATTTAACATATTCTTATATGGGGTGTTACAATATACCCCTCTTATATAAGCGACGTCCTCGTCGCTGCTCACATATAGCACACAATCAAACCCCAGGCAGGTAGGATTCTAGAGGTGGCCCCCACAGGCTCAAGAGATGGCTCCCACTATGTAGCACTTTGCGCCATTATGGCCTCAAGAGGTGGCTCCCATAGCGTAGCACTTTGCCCTGTGTGGCACTTAGTTCCTACACTTCCGGCTGGGCAAGTCTCTGATACCATCTGTGACGACCCAACCAACAACTGGCACAACACCGTGCTAGTTGGTAGACTTCCCAAGAAGGTCACCTATCCTGTGACTACTCCCAACTGAGCACGCTTAACTTCAAAGTTCTTTTCCTGCTCGAGCTCTGAAAATGACTAGTCCAAGTTGTTGGTAGTTTGCTGATTTAGTTTATTTAACATATTCTTATATGGGGTGTTACAATAAATCTTCTCAATTAATCCTACCCTGGTCGTCCATGTCATACACCTAGTCACGGAAGGTGAAGCATTGTGGATTTCATGACCGACAACCCTATGGTAGGGACAGTACTTTGAGGTATCAACCCTTGGATGCATACCCTCCTTTTGTGGGGAAGTTAGATGGCGTCGCAGGATATGAGAGCAAAGAATATGTCCCCAAGGGATTCAGGGAGGGCAGGATAGTGAGGTCTCTTGGGACCGAGACGGATATAGCCAGAAGGTGGAGGAACAACGGAGTAGAGCCTGGAGGGATGTGATGGGAATTGGTGAGGATTGGAGGGTTCATTAGGGGGCCTCAATGGCTGACTGCAAGCACTAACGGACTCGTTGACGGTCACCCCCTCGGTGGTAGGCGCCGCGGGAGCCTTGCGTCCTTTGAGCTTTCCCTCAAAGAATGGTGGGAGGGAGTTGTCCTTAATTTGATTTTGGACTGCCCTAGCTCAGTTGTAAAGGTGTGCAAAGGAGGGGAACTCACTAAGCATCAATATAGATCAGAGCAAAGGGGTGGTGTTGGTGACTATCATTGTTATGGCTTGGGACTCCGGATGGGGAGGTCAGCC